>JACGDI010004167.1:204348-225088 GCA_014898725.1 Jacaranda copaia
AAAATTCAAAAGGCATTTGAAATGGGTGAGCTTCAGACTGGTAGGGGTCTACATGAAGAATTAGGTCTTGCAAGACCAAGTGATACTCGTTGGGGACCTCACTTTAAGTCTTTTGTTAACTTCATTCTATTGTTTGATTCAATAATTGATGTGCTTGACACTATTGGTATGGATGCAGACTTATCAGATGAAAAATGGAAAGCACGTCGGCTTGTTGATGCTTGGTTAAAATTTGAATTTGTTTTCATGTTGCATTTTATGAAAAATATTCTCAGTATCACAAATGAGCTTAGTTTAGCTTTATAAAGAAGGGAACAAGATATTGTAAATGCCATGTTGCTTGTTCGAGTAGCAAAGAAACGGTTACAAAAGACAAGAGATAGTGGATGGGATTCACTTATTAGTAAGGTGTATGAATTTTGCATCAAATATGATATTGAGCTACCTATATTTGATGATCTTTATGTCTTTTCGAGAAGATCAAAGCGAGGAGTTGTTGAGTATACAGTTTTACATCATTACCGTATTTAAGTATTTTATAAAGTTATTGATTGGCAACTACAGGAATTAAATAATCGATTTAATAAGGTAACATCTAACTTGCTTCATGGTATGGCTTATTTGTCTCCATCTCAATCATTTGCAAGTTTTGATATAGAAAAGATCATGAGATTGGCTGCGTTATATCCTGATGATTTTAGAGAGTATGATTTAGTTGAGCTTCGTAGTCAGCTTGAGAATTATATAATTGATGTGAGTTCTGAGGATATAAAATTTTCTAATGTGAATGGAATTAGTGATCTATCCAAAAAATTAGTTGAGACAAAAAAGCATTTGGTGTATCCTCATGTGTACCGACTTGTGAAATTTTCGTTGCTTTTGCCGGTCGCCATTGCAAGTGTAGAGAGAGCTTTCTCAACGATGAAATTTATCAAGACTGATTTGCGAAACCGAATGGATGATAACTTCCTTAATGATTGTTTAATTACTTATAAAGAAAAAGATGTATTTATGAGTATTTCAGATGATGATATTATAATGACGTTTCAGAATATGAAATCTCGTCGAGGACAATTGAATTAATATATTTAAATTTTATTTTTATTAAATATTAATTATTTTGAATTTATTTTTTATTAATATTTTGATCCCACTTACCTAAATTCATGGATACGCCACTGCCCCCAACCCCAACCCCCAACCAGCCGTCTGCTATGGCCTGGCTAAGCAACTGGCCGTTAGCCATGATCGGGCTAGCAACCGATCGCCTCGTCAAGTGGCCATTTTAACGGCCAACAATAGTAATGGGCAACTGGTCACCCAATGACTAACCATTCGCCATGGCCAGTCTGCTAGTCGTCCAGCGACCATCCTTTCGCATGGTAATAAGCATTCTAGTCATAGCGACCAACCCTTCGCCATGACCATACGAGTGGCTCGTCTATGGCCAAGCCAACAATCGGCTGCCATGGCAGTAAGAAACCAGTCGCTGGTCGGCCGTGAGCAGTCGGCGACCGCTAGCCATGGCCGAGAGGCATACTGGGGGTGGGGTGAGGGTGATAGGGGATGGAGTATTATATAACACTTATTTATTATATATATAATGCATGTGAGTATATACATTGTATTTATTGTGTGTATATATATGCATATATATGCACCATGATATCATATAAGGTAATAGATTTAAACTTTTATTTATTTATTTATTTATTTTAGTTTTAAATAATAAATAAATAAATTAAATTATTAATTTGATTCACTCTTGAAATTATTGAAGTTATATTATATGAGATAATATATCAAATAAATTAAAAAAATTATATTTAAAAATCAAATAAAATTATTTAATATATAATAATTATACTTAATGCTATTTTAGCAAGATCAATCAAATAAGTATATAAGCTTGGATATCCGTTCAAATAATTTAATTAAATTAATTTATTATCATATGAGATAATATACTTAAATTTTAAAAAAATTATTAAAATCATTTTTAAACCCAAATAAAAGTATTAAAGTTATATTTAAATTTAAAAAAATAAAGTGAAATAAGTACCAAATAAATCCTCACAAATTCAAAATTATCATAAATAGGTCAAAGGGTGTTTATGTCTTTTGATATTTCTATCGATCTTCTTATCTTTTCTTTTTTTTTTGGGGTAAATTTTAATGGAAGGATATTTTGGTTGTTTTGTTCTGTCCGTTAACATCACATTTTAGTTTTAAAATTTAGGAGTTAATGTAATTTTTGAAACAAGAAGATTTTTTTATCAGGCCAAATTCCATAGGTTCTTGATGTAATTCGCCCAAGACAACAAATTGTAAGGCATTCGTATTAAAGTTGCACAAGTTTTTGTTTGTATTTTCTCCCATAATATGCTATTTTTCCTTTTAAAAAGAAAACCCTTCAAAAGCAAGATAAATATTTACCTTCATCATTTGAATATAAAATAAATATTGAAAGTTTTAGCTATTTGTATTGAATTAATTCATTTAGAGGAGTTTTGGTGATCAGGCACGACTGTATAGAAATTATCATTTTAGTCTATGTTTAATTTATGCTCCCAATGTGTGATCTAATTTAATCAATTAGAATACTTACTTTTGAATTTTTATTGATTATATGTAAGTCGAGTTAATGAATCGAATTTAAATTGAAATATTAGTTGAGCTTGAGTAATTTAATATTTTTAATATATTTTATCATTTAACAAATGTCCAAATAATTTGATAATATTGTTAATATAATATATTTTTTTAACTAATTGAATCAAATTAAAATAAATTGAAAATCATGTATAATAAAAAGAAAATTTCAAATTTATTTTTTATACTTGACTAATTTTAGCCCTATGCTTTCCAACCTAAATAGGTACAAAACTGAGGGCATAAAATTACAAAAATATACAACTGCATTTTGATCATCGACAATTTGTGTTACTATCGATCATGACTTAGCAGCTGCGGCAAAAATATTTAATTTCGGCAATGATCAATGACTCAAAATTTGTTATCTTGTGATTATATATATAATATCATAATTAATAAAGAAGACAAAATATAAAAATGGTTGCAAAATCTTTCAACAATGATCATTTTGTCTCATTGTTGACGTACGGCTCACTTGATTACAACATTTAGTTCGATTATTTCAGAAAAAGACCTTAATTATTGCCGAACCCTAATTATTCTTAATTGATTGGGATGTATAATGTATTGGATTAATATAATATATATATATATATACGCCTGGATAAGATTCATATGCAATCTACTTAATTACTTGTGTAAAAGATAAGGAATTTCTGTATTAACGGGCAAATAATAGTTAGCCAAAAATAAAATAAATGCTGCTAGGGCATTATTGATGAATTAAATTTTGATAAAACTAATAAAAAAAATTAAATAAATAATTTATGATCTTGATTTTTTAGACCCACCTTTGCATAGATGCCATGGAAACAGAATATATTTGTAATTTAGGTTGGGCTAAATTCATTTTGGGAATGCATGCATTTGTAAAAGAGATTCTATTATTTCCAGAGGTGGTCAGTACATATATATGTTGATTAATTTCAAATTAGATCTAGCGCGATTATCTATATTTCAAATTCACAATTTAGAAATTAATTTTATGTAATTACTCATTTGTGGCCTATTTTTCCAGTTATGGCCTTGAATTTGATCAGCATAATGCGACATGTATATATATATATATATATATATATATAATGCTCATGTGTATGTGGAATTTTTTATTTTTTATATTTTTGTGGGGGTTGAAACTCAAATCAACATACCTCTTATATGGATCGATAAATTAATATTCGTTTGAGCTTGACTCTTTCCAAATTAGAGCTGATCTTTTATTGTTCGATAAATTTTGAAGTTTAATCAAGTCTGATTTGATAACTTATAAAAGATAATTCAGCTATTTCGAATTTCATCTGTAGTTCATTTCAAAATTAAATGGTATGTTGCCGACTAACTTTTCCTGCTTGATTATTAAGTTTATATTGTTTTCATTGTTTTCAAAATTTGAAAAAGAGTTAGAAAATATATTTTGGAAATGAGTTTGTATTTGAATATTATTGCTTGAAAATGAAAATGTAGTTGGATGAAGAAAATTTTCACATAAGAGAGTGTGCATTTTCATATAGATGAAGTGATGTTACTAATAAATAATCTATATTTAAGTAAAGAATTGAAAGTGAAAATTAAGATATGTAGGTCGTGTTATAATAGTTTTTGAGTGTGAAGAGAGTAGGGGTTTTAGATGTGAAAATAAATATATACTAAAAATAGAGAGAAAATAGAAAAAGGTTATGGGAAATGTGTTTTGAAATTAAAGAAGAAGAAGAAGAAGAAGAAGAAGTAGTAGTAGTAGTAGTGATATTTTCAATTTAAAAAAATTAAGAAAGATTGATAAATTTTTATTTTTAAATAGTATAAAAAAATAAAGAAGTGGTTTAGAAACAAATTCAAATACCCCAGAGTGATTTTGATGATATCAAGAGAATAGCCACCGATGCATAAATAAAATATAGCAATATTATATAATTAAAAGCAAATTGTATCTATTCCTCACTAACTATATATATATATATATCCTTGAGCTTGAGCACTCCTCAACTTGACAAGCAAAAGCCACAAAAGAAGTGATCTGATCATTTCCTTTTATCTTTTTCATTCATGGCCAAGAAATTACTCATATGTGTATTCATTTTAGTCCTCGTAAGTACTGCACATCATGTGGAAGTGGAAGCGGAAGCGGCCTCGGGTCCAGCTTGGATTCCTTGTTGCCAAGGAAACGTTGTGGATTGCTGCCCTGAAACTGTGAAAAAGGGCAAAAATACGCATCATAATTCACCACATGATCACAGCGCCACAACTCGTCGTCTACCTGCACACAAGTTGATCCCCACTATCTGGCACCGCCCTTGATCGATAACTAAGTAGCATTCAACCAAAAATGAATACATACATATATATAAATATATATATATATATATATAGATATGCACATGGAGTGAGCATGTTTGGTTTACTTAATTGTTAGGGGAAAATTTGTGCCTGAAGCAGTGTTTGTTGAGCAGCATAAATCTCTCATGTAATATGAGAGGTAATTAGGAGTTTAAACCCTAGCAGCAGAGCAGACGTGGACATGTTGAAAGAAAAAGAAAAGTGTTTGTCGTGACCTGTTGTTTTTGTTTCTTGTGCTGGCTTTAATAAAGTTGGTATGTAAGTAAGTTGTATCGCCAAATGTTTGTGTCAGAGTTCAATATCATCAAGTGCGTGCTATAACTTTGGGCAATATGTCTATTGATTCCCTTTCTTCCTTTTTCTTTCTTTATTTGTTAAATTTTATTTAATTACCAGATCTGTGTTTTGGATGGAATGATTTGGACTAAAAGAATGAATTAATTGGCTTGTTTTAAAGATTTCACATTTTCTGTTCTTTTGATTTCTATTGCACTACTGCAACGGGAAATAGATTTGGTGACAAGACGATTGAGTGGCAATTTTTACAAGTGATCATCGGATATATGTCATGCTAATTTTGATTTTATTTTAAGAATATTCTTTTGAGACATTATCACACATTCATTATTGATAAGGTTTGTTTGTTCACACTAATAACTTGTCAAAGACAGTGAAAATCATGATTTGGCAAAACAAAAAATCTTATATAACTTGATACATGCAATCATGAATTAATAATGTCAGTTTTATAAGCACTCATCTTATTAACAATTTTTTCCTAATAATATGATGTGACTGTGTATACGACATTTTGTAACTCATACCATCATTTTGCTAAAAATATATAAATGTTGAAATTAATTGAGGCATTGTGGCGGAAGCTAAGGCCGGACTTGACAAGCTGAGATATTTCCTCACATAGCAATTATCCTAACAAAAAAATGCCAATTTTCAAGTAATAATCACTGGGAAGAACTAGTACATAGAATACATACATAAAGAAAGAAGGACTCATATTTTCTCTTTTTTTGATTATCTTCCGCATGTATGTATGAGATCAAGTTCAATTAATTTTTCAGAAAAATTATTTATTCCTAATTATTTGAGAAATCCTTCATCGATCCTTGCAACAAAATGAGTCATTTAATAGTACTATAGTGGCTAGAGTGCAAGTTGGGTTGAGTCGACCCAACCCGTGAGCCAACTTGCTTAGCTCGATATAAGTAAGTTTAGTTCGAGCTCAAGTTTAGAATTGAACTAGACTTGAGCTTTAACATAGTGACTTGATGGCCTCCAACCCACTATTTCAAAAATTGGACCGGATCGAACTGCATCGAACAGTCAGAACGATTAGACCATCGACCGCTCTATGAACTAGTCTAATTTTGAGTAAAAATTGGCACACCAAAAAAATTGTCCTATTTTGTGAAAATTGTCTGAACCAGCAGTCGGACTATTTAAATTGTTGAATCATTTACAATTTATTAAAACTGAACTAATTCATTTATTTTCTTTTCTTTTCTTTAATTTTTACCACAATTAATACTTTTTTAAATTTTTTTTGCCTAATGTGCGAATATCCAAGGCTAAGATACACATTAGAGAGCTAAAAGCCTAAGATACTCAAATAGATCTACAAAATAAAACTCCAAATCAAATCTAACATTTTAATTTTTAAATTCAGTTGAAAGGTAAGAAACCCTTAAGTCTTTACCTAGCTCATGTGCTCTTGACTGTCTCTTTTAAGAAATTCTAATTTATGAAGTGGAACAATATAATTTTGACTCTTTATGCTTTATGTTTGATATATTATTAACTTTTAGTAATACATTAAATATACAATTATATATATTACATAATTATGATGCATGTTTTAATTGCAATTTAATTACGGTCCAACCGATGGTTGAACCGATGAACCGTGAACCAATAAATTTTTCAATTCAATGAATAGCCCAATTTGTCAAACACTACCCCGAGCTAGCTAGTGTGAGCTCAAATATTTATATATATATATAATTTACAAGTAATAAATAATATATAAAAATAATACTTAAAGAATATATTCCTCATATTGAAATAATTTTTAAACTATAATTTGTTGATAAACTTATATATTACTTACTAAAAAATACTTAATAATTTATAAGATACTAATTTATAAGTTGTAAAAGACAATAACATGATATAGTGATGAAAAAAATTATTCAAATAATTTTACAAAAATATTTATACATTATAATATAATTATACGTTATATGAGTTAGTTATACTAGCTACTTGTTGTGCCATGTTCGTTCTTGTCACACATATGATACAGTACCTATTTATCCTGAGATTGAATAACACATTATATATGATTAATGCACGCTTTTCAAATTTAATACTGAATGTACGAAATGATAATTTATCATTGTCTAAAAAAGTCCTTTTTCTTATTGTAGACGGCTTAATTTTTCAAATTTTCCATCATTTTTTTGGTCTTGTGATTTAATTTTGCAGATAATGAAATTTGTGTGTACACTTATTTTAATGTTCAAACTTAAAAAGTCAAAACAATAACTTAATTGCTTAAAATTTATAGAAGTTAACAAACTTTTAGTAAATTGCATGATTATAAAACATACAATTACTTTGTAAAAAATAAGTATTACAACAATTGATAAGTCATTGATTATTTTACTTATATTTAATAATATTAACTTAATATGAACATATATAGAGCAATATCAATATTATTAATATTTTATATTTTAATTGCAAAGTTGAATTGTTGTTTATCACTTTTTGTATATAATATATTCAACTTAAATTGATTAATGCATGTTTTTGAAATCTAATTGTCCAACTTAAAATTTACATGTATTTACAAATTCACTTTTAGATTTTAAGGTACAAAAATTTGCATTATATTTGAGCAATAAGCTTTAGCTCAAGCTCAAACTTGGTTGTAAATCAATGTCTATTGAGCTCATCAAGCTCAAGCTTGATATTCATCAATAAACTTGAAGTTGAGCTTAAAATTAGGAGCTCCATGACCTTCAGGTTGAGCTCAAGCTCATATAATTTATAAACAAGCCAAGATTGGGCTTATAATTTTTGCTAAATTCGACTCCTGCTCTCAACTCCTTTGTAGCCCTAATAATGATAATTTTTATATTTAATGGTACTTTTCTAAAGTGCCACTTATAACGATATAATTAAAGTTATAAATATCATTAATTTACATTTATTATTATGCATTAAATAAAATATTGTAATATCATAAAAAATACATCAGATAACATGTCAACATGCCACAAAAGATATATCTAATAACATGCTAACATATTACCAAAAGGAAAAAATATGCAAAATTGGTCCTGTAATTTGACTTTACTGGTAAAGTAGGACGTTAATTTTTTGGGCTACAAAATTTGGCAATTTGAAGACAAATCCAGCCTGAAAGTCATATGGCACCTGACTTGGTGCTGCATGGCACCATGTCACTCCACACCTTATCCTCTCTCCTACATGGCATATGGAGTGGCGAACCCTTCTTACCATGTTAGTACATGTATTACACTAGACAGACAAAGAAGGAAAATTTGCACAAAAATCCAAAAAAATACATAAAAATTGAAAAAAGCAAAAAAAATAAAAGAATAGATAAATCTTGAAAAATATTTATGTACTTATATATATCCACATATCATCAAATTAAATGAATTAATCCTAAAAGAATTTAAAACTTACACATCAGAATTTAAAATATCAAATATCCTTCAAATTTATAAGGTTTTATTTCATACGAATTTATCATTTAAATTTTTTTAGAAATCTAACTTACCACTTTAGGCTATATAATTTTAATAATATTAAGTTAAATATTTAATAATATTAAAATAGCAAACACATCTAAAAATTTAATTAATTTTTGTTGAATTTATTTATTAATTTAAAAATAAAAAATCCCAAAATATGAAAATAATAATAGTTTCATTAAATTTAATTGAATTTAATTAAGATAGAAAATAAAAAATATATAAAATATAAAATCAAAATATATCATATTGAACAAAATAATTTTGATAATTTTAAATTATATACTTAATAATATTAAAATAATAAATATATCTATAATAATTTAATTAAAATAAAATAAATAAAAATCTATACTCTTAACTACATTATATAAATTACTTATTGATAATTTATAAATAGGTCTAAAATAATTAACTCAATTTATATAAATTTATTTATCGATTTAGATGATAATAATAATAATAATCATAACAATAATAGCTATTTTATATATACACACATACATATATATATATATATATATAGAATATTATTTTTTATATTGCTTTTCCCTTTCCCTTTCCACCCTAAAAACAGCCACCCAAAACATAGACGTCGGCTGTCAGGGCATGACAACCCCTAAGGCAGCCGCATGGGCCAACGATAGTACCCACTAGAACCCTTCCCTCCCTTCCCCTCAACCACCCACACCTCCCCTTGGCCGTTGGGTGGCCGCTAGCAAGCAGCCAAATCTGCCATGGCTAGCAGCTGCCTAGGCTTGGCCACCGTAGCTAGAACTCCATGGCAGCCGGCCATGGTAGGTTGCCGGGGTGGGGTGGGGTGAGGGTGGTGGGAGGCTGAAGGGGGGGTGGACATGGTGTATCTCTGTTTATAGCTATATATTAGATATATAGATATATGCATTTAAACTATGTGTATTTAAAATATTTTTGAGTATATATATTTATATTTATGTATTGTGTATATTAACTCAAAAATATAAGGGGTGCAAGAATATTTATCTTTTGTTTTTCTTTTTTTGCATTTTTATTTTTATTTTTTTTCAAGTTGTATGCACTGTTTAAAAAAAACAAATTAGACTAAGCAATCGGATTAGTTGAACCGTTAACCACCCTATGAATCAGTCTGATTTTGAGTAAAAATTGAAAAATAAAGAAAATCGTTCTATTTTGTGAAAAACATCCGAACTGGCGATCAGATTGTTTGAACCTTCATGTTTTATGAAAATCGAACCGGTTTATTTTTTTCTTTTCTTTCCTTTAATTTTTGACATAATTAACAGTTTTTTTTAATAAGTTTTTTGGCCTAATGTGAACCTCCAAAGCTAATATACATCTTAAAAAGGTGAAAAACCTAAAATATTCAATCAGATTTACAAAATAAAGCCTCAAATTAGATCTAATATTTTAATTTTCAAACCCGACTAGAAGGTAGAAACCTTTAATCTCTTACCCAACCAATGTGCTCTTTCAAGAAATTCTAATTTATGAAGTTGAACAATATAATTTAGACTCTTTATATTTTATGTTTGATATTTTATTAACTTTTAAATAGTATGTAAAATATACAATATGTATTACATAATTATGACGTCACGATTCAATTACGGTCTGACCAATGGTTAAACCAATGAACTCTGAATTGGTAAATTTTTCGGTTCAAGGACCAGTCCGATTTTTTGAATACTGGTTTTATGCATTTTTATTTGTGCTTTTGCCCCCCAGATTTTTCATTTTTTGGTTTTTTGGTTTTTACATGTGAGTTTATTTTATTTATTTATTTATTTATTTATTTGCTTTTTTGGTTTTATTTTTTAGTTGAAGTGGCAAGTTGAATTGTCACATCACAAGCCACATAGGAAATTAAGGACCGTACAGTGCCATGTGCCAAATTAGCTGCCATGCGGCACGGGCCACTCGCAAATGTAATTTGGGCTAAATTTGTCCTCAAATTGTCAAATATGTAAAGATAGTATATCAATTCTGCGACCCAAAAAGTTAAAGTGTTATTTTGCCCATAAAGTCAAGTTACAGGACCAATTTTATATTTTTTCCTTACCAAAAATACATTTAATGACATGTTAAAATAGCACAAAAAGTTTCTTAAATGACATACTAATGAACAATAAAAATGTAACAAATTATACGTGAAAATGACACAAAAAAATATTTTTAAATTACTAGCAACATGCTATTAAATACATACAATGATATGTCAAAATGCCATAAAAATACAATAAATAACATGGTAACATGCTTTAAGAGATTTTCTAACATGATGTTGAAATTATGTTGAGGCAAACTTAACAAAAGTGGTTGTGAATGACCAATTTTTTCTATCTTTTTGATCTTGATTTGATAGGAGAAAATCAGAAAAATTAAGAAATAAAATCATTTAATTTAATTCGTTGTTACTAGTTATGAATGATGATCTAAGGGTGACCTTTTTCTAATGAATGCTCCGAATATAATTTTTCATCTTTTATTTTGTCTCCACATGATATTGATAATATCAATAAATAACATGATAAATTTCCAATCTTATTTACTTGGATTACTGTGATTAATATTGTAGCCCAAATTTGGACATGGGAATCTTTTCGAGAATCAGTAAAATGAAAGTATTGAGGACCTCTGATTCTAGAACATGCTAGCTCAAAAACTTTCTTATGTTTTTGTAATAACTAGTCGTTATGGCACGCTGTCCTTGTGTGTATATTAGTTTATCATATTATTAATATAAATTATATTAATAAATAAAATATTCCATATTTTATAATTTATATTAGTAATAATATAATTTTAACAATAATCATATCAATAGCATATAATAGTAATTATTCATTTATTTAAACTCATATTTAGCAAATTATTTCTACATCAAAAGTTTAAAATTATTAAATATATCTACCTATACATTCCATAAATTTTGTTATTATATTTTCACTATATTATTTGTGTTTTTAATATTAAATTAAGTGATAAATTTATTTTTAAAATTAAATTAAAAATTAAGGATATAATTGGTAAAATTAATTTTGGTGTAGTATGGCATAACCACCACTTTGAGTGTGTAAAAGGCCTTTCTTGTTTATATAGCATAGATAAATTACTGAATCTAAAAATGATTCGAACTTTTTTTCCTTCATCAATGTAGGTATTTATGGTGGAAGGTTTTTAGGTATTGCATCATTGTGCGTGAGGCTCCATTTTAGTATATTGGATTGTTTTTGTTGTGATTTACTAGGATTTCCCCAAGGACATATTATGGGTACATCATATAGCCCCGTCTCCTGAGTGGAGATATCCCACAGAAGCTCGAGTCAAAAATACGACATTTTTTGTTCCTTGTATTATTATTTATTTTGTGGTGTTTTGGTGCTATTATTTTTTATTTCCTTTTATTTACTTACTTATTTATTGTTTCTTTCTTTACCCTTGATACAACATGAAAATGGAATTAGGATCCTTTCTGGTAGCCAACAAAATTCTGAGTATCATTTTTTTATTTTTAAACATGGTGCAAAGAGTTTTCAATTCTTGAATATTTTGTAAATGATTTTTCGCGTCTAATTTCTCTTTGGAGTTTGGTATCTATAGATTTTTTCTTATTGGGCTTTGACCCATTAGGATTTTGATATCTTTCATGGTGGGCTAAGTTAGTAGAGTTCTCTGATTTTTTTATTCATTTATTTCTTTAATTTATTGAGCCTTTTTAGTACATTTTTATTTTTTTCTACCTTTGTGACTGTAATTTATCATGTCATCAAGCCCTCTTATTTTCAATTTTGAAAAATTATTTTCATGTTGAACGTAACACCCCAAGTTTTAGAATACTAAATCCAAAGTTAGTGTTTCAATAAAATAAAATACCAATTTGATAAATTTGGTTCAAATAATTTTGAGTTGGATTTAATTGAGACCCATAGATAATTATTGATAATTGGGGAAGTGAATTGTAAAGGGAAAAAGGGTTTGATTGATCAAAATTATAAAGTATAGGGGTCAATGTGAGGAAATTAAGAGCTTAAGGACTTCAAAATAAATAAAGGACTTAATTGACTAGAATTGAAAATGGTAGGGGCTAAAATGAAAAACTAAAACCTGAAAGGACTAAACTAAAAGTGTTGTGGCCAAATTGAAAGGCGGTTCAAACTTTTAGGTTAAGACTGAAGGCAATCAGAAATGTTGGGGCTGAATTAAATAAATTGAAAAATACTTTATATACATATAATACAATTAAGGACATAATTTCTTCAAATTCTCAAAGATGGCTTCAATTTCTCCCAACCTCATTTCTCCTCCATTTTTGCTCGAAACTAGAAACCAAAGATATAGTTAGATTTCTCTCAGCTCAAGGATCACAACCATACCAAAAACTTCTCCAAACAACTAGTGAATCATCGAAATTTTCGACCGCACGTGGAGCTCGATGGTGGTGGTGGCAAATTTTATGTTTCTAACGACCAAAACTGGAAATTAACGGGTGGATTTTAATGGGCTTGTCAAGAGGAGCATTTTGGTACCTTTTCTTTGAATTTTTGACCATCAACAATGGAGAAATTGGGATAGCAAAGTGGCAATGGTGTTTAGGGTTTAAGTAGCAATTTTTGCTCAATTTGTTGGTGAGGGGGTTACGGAAGGTGAAATTGATTAAGGGTTTTGACAGGCTTGCTAAGTGCACTTTTTGGTCCAGTTGTTTTATACCCAGGCAATGACAAATGACAATAGCATAGTAGCAGTTGGACAGTGAACCTAAAATTCATTTCTAGACACGGTGGGACTTATTTCAAGCCATGTTTTGGACTTCTAATCATCAAATTTAGGAAAACATTGATTTTTATTGATTAATTTGACTTTTATTTGATTATATTGAAATTTAAATAAATTTGGGTCTTTTGGGACTTTTATCTAGCTAAATTAAAATCCAATTATTGGATTCTTGAATATGAATCTGGCTCTTACCCTTGGATTGACGCCGCCTTAGCTATACACTAATAAATCTAATTAGCCTAATAAAAAATTAGAGGAATTGGAAGCATGAAATGAAAAGTGAAACCTAAAAATCTACTTGACTACATCTAGGCAACTTATTGGACGGGATTAAGAAATCTTATAACATCCCAATCCATTCGCAGGATATTAATTAGAATTAGTTCTCTTATGTTGTGCTTTAATTGGATTTAAGTGGTAAGGATGTGACTGATAGAAGAGCTTAGAATAATATCACTAAATTGGGAGTTACCAGGTGAGCTTATAATAGCTTTCTTTGCTGGGGAAGGAAAATGTATATTTGCTATCATGTCTTTGCTACTTGATATTTTGTGATGAGGATCAATAATTATTGTTGTTTGCTCTATGTTGTTCTTCGGCTCGTGTGTTGAATCTAATAGTTTTTTTGAGCAGTTATGCTCGCCTGTAATTCTTAAGCTGTTATTATCTAGATTTTTAATCTTACTTAATGTGATTTCTTATCTTATGCATGTATATTAGTAAATATATCATTTCTGTTTGACGATTCCTTTACTAAATATTGTTGTTTATCTATTCCATATTGACCTTTGATCCTTGTATTACCATTGGCAATCTATTTGGACTTTTCTTCTTCATCTATGGTTCTTGAGCTATTTTTATTTGAATTCCTCACCATTTTGAGTTGTTGAATCCCTTAACCGAACATCATGTTTACTCAAGTTTTTAGAAAGTAAATTGCTTGATAGCCTATTCGAACTTCTCTTCTTCTTTATCAATAGTTCTTGAACCATTGTTATTTGAATTCTTGTCCATCTCAAGTTGTTGAATTCCAAAACCAAATATCATATTTTTACAAGTTTTAAAAGAATAAATTGTTTGTGAAATCTTACCACACATTGCCTTTTTCACTTGTTATGGTTTTTGGTTGATCATGATTTATGCCATTTTACTTGAAAATTGGCAATTATGTTCGAAAAATTGAAAAATGATTTCAAGATGTATTTTTTTGTTATCGCCGTGACTGTTACTTGGAAATGAGTTTGATGTTGATTTACTGAATACTATTTATCATGGCTAATTGACGAGTTAAGTGAAATGTTGTTGGATGCTTATATTATATTGATTATTGAATACCCTTAGGGGTTGGCCTTGGAATTAGCTTTGGGAGATGGCCTGGTGGATGGACCGATGATAACTGATCTCTTGTTGATTATATCTAGCTTCATAACCAACTAAAGGTATCTATCTAAGAGGGGATAAGGCATGTAGCTAGCATGTCTACTGTTTGGTTAACTTCTAAGCTAATCACTTAGAATTTGAGGGATAAGAATTTTCGTGTTTGCAAAGGTAGAGGGATAAGGTAGAAAAATCACCAACAATAGGTTTTGCTAAAATATTATTGATTTATTATCTATTATAGTGCATTTTATTCTTTGTTGATTTAATAATTGTGGAATTGTTATCACTCTGTCTATTTGTGTGGATACGATAGGTAGGTCTAAAAATATCAAGTGCAACCTATGATAGTTGGGTAATAAGTTAAATTATTGATGGATGTCACTTGTGGGAATTAAATATTTTGGCTTTTGAAAGATACATTTTCTCTTATCCAGAGAGCTTGTGGTATAGATTTAAGTTACACCTCGGCCTAGTAGACACTTCATGACTGGGGCACTACATTGAATAATATAAAGCTGAATTTTAATTTTAATTTTATTTTAATTTATAATAAGTTGATCGATAATTAACTTTTATAAATCTCATTTTGAGAGTAGGGAAGTGGGACTTAATTTGAATTAGGTTTCTTTAGAGTTGAAATTCACGAAGAGAGAGAGAGAGAGAGAGAGAGAGAGAGAGAGAGAGAGAGAGGATAGCAATGAAACTACTATCGTCAAGGAGCTGTCTTGAGGCGACTGTTATGGTGACTTCCAAGTAGGTCATTTGGTAAGGGATTGAGCGCCGGCCACTGTTGCATGTCGATAACTTAGCCAAGCATTTGTTGGGCACCTGGCTAACTGAGGCATCAAGCGCTTGCTTGCTCAGATGATATGGCAAGACAACTTCATTTGGATGCTTTCACGAGATTTTATTACTTGGCTAATGTTGATGAGCTTTTGCATGAATTAACTTTTTAGGTGTTAAACTTATTTTGTTGTAATGGGAAACTTATCACTTGGTATTAGTTTTGTATAGGCTAACTTTTACAATGTTAATTGGTTTTGTACAACCTAACTTTTTTTATGTTAACTTATTTTGTTGGGTTTATGAAACTTATGCAATGTTTATTAGCAACTAGACTTTGTATCCTACTGATTATATATAGGTGGAAATTTGAGGTTTTGATTATTGATGTGCATATTATGTTATTTTCTAGCAGGAACTTATAACTGCTAGTTGTTTTGGATAAATTTAATGTATAGAAAAGTCCAAATTTAATGTTACAAACAAATTAGTGGTATTGAAAATTAATTTTAGGTGCACCACAAAATGAAAATTTTCCCTGCATTCCTAATACTGTAACAAAAAGTGTTACCATTTATTTTCTATGAAATCATAACTATACCAAAAGATTAAAATGTAGTAAAGATAGTATTTTTCCTATAGCTAAGATATCGTAGCAAAACATTGCATTTTTTAGTATTTATTTGCTATGAAAACCTATCCGTAACAAAAGATTGAAAGCTGTAGTAACAACATTTTTTTGCCCTACAGTTATGACACCGTAACAAAATAGGGTGATTTTACCATTTATTTCCTATGAAATTTCTACCATATCAAAATGTGGAAAATTCGTAGCAAAAAGTATTTGCTACGAAAGTGAAGTGTTGCATAGTTTTTGTCACACCAATATTTACTACAACTATAAATTCATTGTAAGTGCATAGCAAAAGGTGTTTCGCTACAAATTTAGGTTTGTTGCTATGGATTTCTTCTTATACCAAAAAGTCATTTTTTTTTAAAGTATACTTAAATAGGCTATTCAATACATAATATTTTCCATGTATACACAAGCATATGATCTGTCATTTTCCTTCTTAGCCGTGACTTTCCTTTTTCTTGCGCCAACGGTCACTTCTTGTTTTAATGGTCCTGCCATACTTGAAGGAAGAGTTAGCATAAACAAGGAAAGATTTTCAAACTGCAACTTGCCATGTCAAGATAAAGAAATGTAAACAAGGAAAATATCATCTATTGGTCATTATCAAAATAAATTTGGAAGAGACCCTAATCGTTTAGTATTTGAATAATGTTATATTACGAAGTATTAAGATCTAAAACTTATGCTACATATACTACATATATCATTACATTACAAATGTCAAATGCCGACAATTATATATCAAATCTAAAAAAAATTCTTAACCGAAGAAGTGTCGAACATATTTTAATGATGTACCAAGCAATAAGCCATAAGCGAGAGTTAAAATTCTAGTTCCAAAAGAAAAATTGAAATAAAAAAATATCAATGACTAACATTTTGAGGGACTAGTAGAGTTTGGATTTTTCACTGCTATCATCATAATTTTGCAAATTGGAATAGCAATTTCTAACATTTCTATTATCAAGAAAACTGGAATTTCACGACAAGTGCCAACACTGTATTTGTTTGCAAATTGGAGTATTTTGTCTAAATATTTTGATAAAATGAATTTTGAATAGTGTAGTTGGAGAATGCGATAGTTATTTATATGTGTTTTGGGTGGTAGTTGGAAATTGTTTTAGGTGAAAATTGTTTGGTTGGTTGTGTTTTGAGAGAAATCATAATGATATAACAATAGCTTTTTTGTTAGGTTAGTAGGGTGAAATTGATGTATTAAAATTGTTTATATATGTGTATATATTAATTGGGTACGGGGCACAAAAAATAAGAGGGTTAGACATTGAGGAATGAAGAGAAAATGAATTAGGAGAATATTTCCAAGTCCTTTTAAGTGTATATTGAAAGTGAGATTGAGGAATATATATATTTTATTTATTTATATTTTAAAAATTAAAAAATGAATTGATAATATGAAACCAAACATAGCCCAATAAAAAGAAGGGACAGTGCTTCGCTACTTTTGACCGGCAACTAGTCCAAAAAGAAAAAGAAAAGTGACAAAGGTAAAGTGACAATAGTCTTCTCTCACTAGCTCTAGACATCATTTCTGCAATTTTCTTGCCTTTGGATTAATGAATAATTTAGGGAAATTCTTTTTTTCTTTTTTTCTTTTTTCTTTTTCTTTTTCCCCAAAAGATGACTTCTTGAATTGGAAAAGAAAGGAATCCTTGAGAGCCACTTCTTAATATTAAATATTAGGCACTTCTTTTTACTACTACTACTACTATTATTATTTATTATCACTCTTATAAATAAAAAATAAAAAATACATTATAGTAAATTTATAGCAGTAAATTCATTACTCTTGTTTGGATTGTCTAAGTGAGAATAAATTTTTAGATCTTTTTAGCGTGCATTTTGAACTATTTTCTTCCTCCAATGTCTGGCTTTCAATTAGTGAGATTTAATTCTGATTGGATTTAAACATGTCCTGATTATATTTAATTTTCAAAACTTAAAAATTAGGTCAATTTTAATGAACTCCAAAATATATCATTTTTAAGCTGTCCAAGAGTTGTGATGTTTGGTTTGAAATAGTGTCTCTTAGCTGTTGCAACAGCATGGTAATACATGCGTCAATAGTTCAGGTTTCCTAGAGTCTCATATCTATGATTCTGATTTGTCATCACGCATTTAATTTTTAATCATTTATATTAGTTTGATTCAATCTTTACAATCGAATTATCATAAAGTAAAGAACCATAGTTCTTCAATAGTTCTTTCATAGAACTATCTTCTTTTAAAATTAAATTATAAAAAATAAAATAAAAATTATTATCCTTTCAATACTCAATGACCAAATTAAATTTATTAATTTTAATAAATTAAAAACTCTCATTTTCTAATATTGAATTCTAATTTAATCAGAAGAAAATCAAATAAAACAAACCCTAATAAAATCAAAGAAAATAAAACCCTTTATGACTTGCTACAGTTTAACCCTAATTTCAATTAAAAAGACTATACTACTCTTAATTATTTCATATATCAATTTTATTTATCCATTCTTTTTAAACATACTTTTATATATCTTTTTTAATCTCCTTTATACCAATTTTTTATTTTTAAATTTAAAAGTTATTTTTAATTTTTTTATTTATTCATCTTTTTAATTTATTCTTTTTTTATTTATATATATACAAATATAAATATATAATATATAATATAATAAACATAAATATATAAATATATAATATAATACATGAAGGTGCTGAAAGCTGCGTATAGATAAAATGAGGATTGTGCTACTGATGATTCGACCAGGGAGGTCGAGTACTCGGCATCGTATATAGCTTCGGGCTTGAAATTTGCAATCACAACACAAGTTAAACTAGCCGAGGTGCCCCTAGCTAAGGCACTCTGACGCTCAAGTTAGTTATGGTCGAGAGGGGGAGATCGAATAGAGTATAGAGAATGTAAAGCTTGTAGTGTATATGGCATTACTTTGAGCGTGATTGGGCTTGGAGTATTTATAGCTTTTTGTAGGCGTAATTTGACTCAAGTACCCTTGCCAAGTGTCCTGGCCTTTGTCTTTATTAGGGGGTTCGGGGTCATTTCATATCCAGATCCCGATACTAGACCAGGTGACTAAATATCCTATTTTCCCAAATAAAGAATGCCAGTGGAAGCGCGTCTCTGCCAAAGTTGTTGGCACGATTGTCAAAGTTATCAGAGTTGGTGGCAGTGGTTGTACCGGCCATCACTTGTCATTGACGCGGGGGCATGTAGCCCGTCAGACTGATAAATACGGTAGGGATCCAGGTTAACACCAGAATGGATCTTGAGGTCGATACATGTCAACCAAACCCAAATATTCAAATTCCAGGAGTGGTCCTGAGGTCGATACGGGTTGATCGCAAACTATGCCAGGTGAGGTCGATACCAGTCGACCAGATAGATTTACCGTTGGGCCTCATTGGCTGTCTCATTTGATGTTGGGCCTATTAGGTTATCCCATATCATGAATTCCCCCAACTCATGGTCCTGATTGAGCTTGTCGACGAGAAGGAACAAGGAGTTCATATTCAACACTAGCGGTACTATGCTCGATCAGGGTTTTTGAATTTTTAACCTAAGTTTTTAACCTGCCGACCCAAGTTTTTGAACTGCCAACCAGGGTTTGAGGTGATTACTTTACATTTAATGTGGCTATCAGTGCGCAGAATATGAAGTGTACTGGGACAAGCTGTCATCATAACAGTTACACATATTCCCGCACGTGACTACCTATAAATAGAGGGGATAAGTGGCTTCATTTATGGCTTCATTTACACTTTTGCTCTTTGAACTTTTGATCAAATCTCCATCTTTCAAGCCCTCCAAGCTTCGCTCTTTGTATTTGTGACATTTTCACTGTACGTGTCTTTGTTATTCTTGTAGTTTTTTATCTTTTCATTGTAGAACTATGTCTGCTAGTTTGGATTCTAATAGCACTAGGCTTAAAAATATGCCACGTAGGGAGGAGACTGGGGCTGAGAGCACGTTTAAGTCCAATTTTTCTGCAAGCGAAAGCTCTAGCACAAGTAGCAGCAGTTCCAGTAGTGTTAGGGTAGCGTCGGAGGGCGAGGCTAGCCCTGTTGATATGCCTGCGAGTCGAGGTCGATTATTTACCCCATAACTTTACACAGAAATAACCTCCAAAATAACCGTTGCAAACCTAGTGCGAATTAGGGCAGCATATCATATCCCCGATGAGTATAAGATGGTAGCACCAGGGACTCAGGATAGAATGCATCGACCGTCTTGGGGATTTATAACTGTGTTTGAGGAAGGGTTAAAGTGTGGTCTAAGGTTCCTGCTCGCCCAATCCATAGTTAACCTCCTCGTAGGGTTAGGGGTCTGCATCACCCAACTCTTCCCCAACTGCTTTGCC
>JACGDI010004167.1:234291-258527 GCA_014898725.1 Jacaranda copaia
CTGTGTTTCATGGATTAATAATCTTATTCAAAAATATTGGTTCATTTCAACTTAGCCACAAGTATGGACTGACAAGTTTTATTTAAAAAGATCAATTATGCTTATATTTATGAAAATTAGGAGAATGTTTGGTTATGTTTTTTGTATGATTTTATTATGTATTTTAGGAGAATAAATTATTGGAGAATGTGAAAATTGTGTTGAGAAATGTGATTGATTTTTGGTTATGTTTTGAGGAATAGATAAAGTTGATTTTGAAAATTTTTGATATGTTTATTTATATTTTAGAGGAGATATTTTTTTACTATAGCAGTTAAATTAATATTTTTTTATTAAATTTTTGGGGTGAAAATGGAATTAAGTAATTTTTTTAATATTAGAATAATAATAAAATATATATTATATATATATATTATATGTATGTGTATATTAAAAAATGGGCAAATTTTGAGGATAATGAAGTATAGTAGAGGATATTTTAGAGAAAAAAAAATTTTGTTTTGAAGGAAAAATGATGATATCATATATATAAATAGATGTGTATATATAAATAAATTCTATAATATTTGAAATTAGAAAAAAACACAAAAGGCATGTGTATTGCCAACTAAGCAAGAAAAAGATAAAAAATGCCTACTTGGCAGTCCAACATGGTAAAAACAATAAACTGCCACACGCCCAAACTGCTACGTCACCTTTTCGGTTGACTTTCGCCAACTCCGACAAAAAAAGTACTAAAAGTGACAATTTTTTGTTACTCATAGGACTAGGATTAATATTATGTAATATATATGACTAAAAATCATTTAAGGTAAAATTATAGGATGATAATTACAATTTTGCCTACCAAGTAATGCCACAAATCCCATGTCAGCATTTATTTTGTTGCCAACGAGGCGAAAGCAAGAAATGTCCACACGTCCAATATGCCACGTCATATTTTCCAACGAGTTTCACCACTCCGATCAAAAAAGGACGAAAAATGACAAATTTTTAATACTTATAAGACTAGAATTGATATTATGTAATTTATAGGACCAAAAATCAAATGAGGTAAAGTTACAGAACGAAAATTGCAATTTTGCCATACTGATTTTTAAAACTTACGAAAAATGTTTCTCGAATTCTCTTTATTTTCCAATTGATGGTTTCTTCTTCATTAGTTTTATAACTATTAATGTTTACTGATTATTTTATTACAATTAAAAATTTATTAAAAATTTATTTTTTAAAATAGTAATGTAAATATAAAAACAACTTATCTAATTTAACTAGTTCATTACTAATTTATAGTTTTAACATTAAACAATAACCTTAAAAAATTTTAAAAGTTTTTAAATATTTTTAAAAAGAGATAAAATCAAAAACTAAAGGTTTAATTACTAGCACCTTCCTTGAACTCTGGTGTATTTATAGAAACTATCTTTAAGGTTTATGAAATTATGACTACCTCCACTGTGGTTTGTCTCTGTCTAACAAGCAGGCCTTATCATTATTCAAACAAATAGTTTTGTTGATGTCAACATTGATAATTTTTTTGAAAATTCAATTTTACACTTAATTTGATTGATTTGACCGTTGACCATGTTATTGGATCAAAATATCCTTACATCAGATTTTGAAAACCGAACCAGACCGATCGGTCCGATCGGTGATTGGAGCCTAATCCGGTCTAGTTGAACCATAAAAATCGAGAGTAGTCAAAATCGATCAAAATCGGTCAAAAACCAGTTGAACTGGTCAAAACCAGACCACTTCAACCGATTCAGTTTTTTTTTTGAAATTTTTAATTTTTTTAAAAAAAGAAAAGAGAAAATTATTTTAAAGATGATGATTAAAAATTTTGGACATGTAATTTTTTTAAACAAGAATTACTTTTTTTTAAATTTAATGAAGTGATAGTTATATACGAATGTTTATATTTAATTTGTTATTTTTATTTTGTTTAATCTCTCTGAAATTATATCAAATATTTAGCATAAAAGAATTTATTTTTACTTGAGTTGAAGTATGAAATGAATGATTATTTAAATTAATGTCAAATATTATTTTTTATTGATTTATAGTTGACTAATTTTTAAACATTATTATTTTCTAAAAAATGTACTTCAAAATAAGTAAGTTAAATTTTTTTTCAAATAATATTCTTTCTATATAATTGAAATTTTTATTTTTTAGTAATATTAAAATATTATATATATTTATAAAATTAAATATAATTATTGCGTCATTATGACGTCATACTGATTCGATCACTGATTGAACCAGTAACCATTAATGTTACCAATTCATTGTCCGGTTCGATTTTGAAAACATTGCCTTACATATTTCAAGCAAGCGTGGATCCACTTGTAATTATGAAAACTTTAAGTAGGGTTATTGTAATAAATAAAACTAATGATTAATGTAATAATTGAAAATTAATTAGTTAAAACAATTAATTTAAAATAATTAATTATTATTTAAAAATTAAAATTGATTAATATTTTCATTTATTTTTTATTATTTTAATATATTTTTTATTATTTAATATTTATTGTAAACTTTCAAGCAACATACAACACCCTCAGACAAATGCACTGTTACATAAACCCCTAAAGCCTGTTTGCTTGGTGTCTTTGAATTAGGTATGATACATATGACTAGAATAAATAGTGGGTTAATATGTATCACATCTAATGTTTATTTGTATATTTTAAATAATTTGACATCCAACTTTGAATGTTTGTTTGGCATGATTATCCCATATAACAAACTATAATTTACTTCAAACTTATGTTGAAAAATGTATCACATCTCAATACCTTGATACAGAAGTCAAGTTTAGCTTTAAATGCATGTCGGGCCATAACTGTTTCCAGGACTTTTGAAAATGAACCAAACATTGAAATTGAGTTGCACTATACATCTATCATGTAATATCAAAACAAGCTCACAGTAAAAAGTTTACAATACATTAATCCTTCGTTATCAAGTTAATAACTTCTAATAAGGTCTCTTTAAACAGCCAATAATATTGAGCTTTTGAAAATAAAAAAGATAGCAATCTAGTAATTATACTTGAACACAAAATATGTAGCCCAAAACTACTTCATATTTAACCAATCAATCAGTCACTTAAATACCATGGCATGCACAATTTTTTTTCACATAATAAAGCCTTGTACAATTCTAAAGGGCTATACAAAAACATCAATCAACTACACAAAAACTCCAACTAAAAGTTGTATTAATCATTGTCCTCCAACAACATCATTAAAATCCCCACCAACTTCATCAACTCCTCCAATACCAACTTCATCACCTCATCCAGCTCCACTATCTATACAACCTCTAGCTCCACTTGTACTTGCCACAACTATTCTATAATTTCATCAAAAGTGACATAAAATCCATCATCAAAGTCAATATTGTCATCAACAAGGCCATCTCTAGCAGCAGGGGCATTTCCAACAACAATAAGCCCATTTCCAATAGTAGAAGCAACAAAGTTGTCTCTAGCAACAACAAGGCTATTTCATTTACTGAATAACTAAAACTAAATAGAACAAAATAATTTCAAAGTGTAAGATATTACAACTAACACCCTCCATGTTTCGATTGATTAAAAATCCTTAAAACAATTTAAGATAGAACAAGTACTTAACTTCAACAATTTCTACAACACTAAATAGAGTCAAACATCCAAATATAGTGGCAAACATCAAAATACAAAGTGTATAACATTACATTTAATACTCTCAAAATTGATACGCATTTCAAATTAGACCTCAAACATGTTTTAGTATAGGAAATAACCAATTTATAGAATATGAAAACTAGAAAATAGGAAGCATAATTGATGATGGTAAGATATATTTGTTAATGAATTGGGTTCTAGCCCATTGAAATTGACCAAAATGTGAGCTAAAAGGGATTGCTTGGATACGAGCAGGTTGAGCCTTACAACCAATAGCACACATCAAGCTAGCCGAGGGGCACTCCATTGCTCAAGTTAGTGCAAATCGACCAAAAAATAAAGCGGCAAAGTGAGGGCTAAAGTGCTAGTAAACATACATTACTAATGAATTGCCATGGGATATTTATAGTCTCTCTTGAGGGGTTAAAATATCTGTGATGCCCTTGCTCATGCAATGACAATGACTAGTGGCAAGGAAATGCTTCTCGCTCCCCTAACCAACCTCCTAGGGTCAAGATGTTTCCTTATTTGCAAGTCACCTAACCATGCTCTGGTCGAGATTATAGAACTCCTTGGGCCCAAAGGCCTCTTCTAACTGAGTGCCCAATGATCAAACTCAAGATGATCGACCACATACTAGTCAACTGATGGGATGTTGGTAATTAAGCTGGCAAAATAGCCCAATGAGGCTTTGGGCCTGGTCGATCACCTGGTTGACTGTTAATGGGCTAGGCTTACTGGGCTTCCCCATATCATAAGTCTCTCTCATTCTCAAATCCTAATCAAGTGTGCGATGGGAAAGAATGGGGAATAGCTGATTTGGAAAACTACAATAAGTTGTGTCAACCTCAACTTTTTCAAATATTGACCAAGGTTTCAGTACATTTAATGTGTCAATTACATCGAACAGTGAAATAACTACTCAATAAATAATATAAATAGTACCTTCATGTTTTCATTTACCATATTCACAGCACCATTGAGAGGTCAAGCTCTACAAAATTTATCACTTCAAATGAGAATTGAGAACTTGTCCTTCTTCTCAACTTTGTAAGTTTCTCTTCAAACTTGGCTAGTTTAGCTTTGATCTATTTTATACAACAATCATGCTTAGAATTTTTGGGGAGGGTAGCAGCAAATGAAGTGATTATGAAGAGACACGGTCAAATGGGGAGTCGACTAGGAGGGTAAGTGACTCGACTAATAGTACTAGTAAGTCTTTAAGTGATATTTCTAGTTCCTCTGACAATTTGAGTGATACAAAGGTTGATGTCGGAGGGGACTGGGCTATATTTGACCTCCGATGTCTTAAGGCAAGTGATCATTATAGTGAAATAAAATTTGAGATCAAAGATAGCAATCTTGAGTTGATTAGGCCTCTATACCATATTCCACCAGAGTTTGAATTTATTGCCCCTAAATCTAATGATAGGATACATAACAATCTTTGAGGATGTCCTTAAGTGTGGGCTTCAGTTTCTAATAGCACAAGTTATAGTTAACCTCTTTATTGGTCTTCAGGTTTCCATCATCCAATTGCTCCCAAACTATTTTTCCATCATTTATAGCTTTGTTGTTTTAATATTGATACACAACTAACCTTTTTCTTTCATAAATTTTAATAACCTTTTCCACCTCTCAAAGTCCTAAAAGTTGGGTAGTACCCAGGAGTCAAGATTTTATTACCTTACCATCCATCCTCATTGAAAGATATTAGTGACCCCCACTTCTTCGCATGGCTAAATCTGGAAAAAATGTTATTTTTCATTCGCACCACTACAGGGTGGGGTCAATATACCTAGGGGTTAGCTTGAGATTCCTGGTAATGAGAACCTAACTTGAAATAATACATTTATCCAAGATCTAGTCGAGTTCGAACAAATGGAGGCGTCGGGATACATCAAAGATAATAATGTGGTGTTAGCAATCTAGTTGCTTGCTCAACTGGATGCCAATTAATGCTCGATTAGGTAGATATAATTATTGACTTTTGTTATTCTTTTTGGTTTGTAATTACTAGTTGATAACCTATTTTTGTATTTTTTTTAGATTGAGTTGAAATAATGAACCATACATGCCAACAAGTTATGGCCCAACAACAAAAGACGCAAGAATGTTGACAAACGACTACTTAATGAGATGCTACTTCTCAAGGCCTTCCCCTTGCCTATTTTCTCAAACTCAAAGTTTGAAACTGTTGTGGTGTTTCTAACACGACCACGATGCTAGGAAGTGCTAACTGTTGGGCTCTTCTTATTTGATTAGAAGAAAATGATAGAGCATGGACAACTAAAGGCCTTAAAAGCATTCGTATGCTATGTGAACATGGTAAGTTTATGTTCAAGTTTAGTTATCTTTAGAAGTGTTTGTTCGTATTTGATTGTTTGATCAAATTATTCCATATCGTAGGTCAGACGATAGGGCTATAATTTTTATCAAGGGGCTGAGCTAGCCCTAGTTGGCCAAGAGAAGTTTCAAAAGGAGCAAGAATAATCACAAATATCCAAAACTTAGCTCAAGTCAGTAGAGTTTAAGATCAACAAGCTCACAAAGCAAGTTTAGGAGAAAATTGTAAACTTTTTGGCCGCAGTAGTTAAGAGAATCCATTTGGATAAGCTGTTGAAGGTAGTGAGGTTGGAGGTAGATGTAGCCGCCCTATCTAGTAGACTACTAGAGTACAATAGCGTTCTTTGATATGCTCAAGATGAATTTTTTAAGTTGCTGTCAAGCATTCATAAGGAGACAATTCAACAATTTTTGTTGTGCATGGCTTTTCAAAAGGCTATCTTCGTCTTTGCAGTCAATGATGCGAAAGAGGCCTTCCAAAAAGCTGTCAAGTAACTCAAATTTTTAGGCTTCTAGTTTCAAGCAGAGGAGAAGGCAAGGCTAAATGTCCTTCAAAATGAGTACCTCGAAGACTATGATGAGGCTGCATCGATTAAGGAGGCAAAAAACCCCATTTACTCTAAAGCAGTCGAAGTGGGAAAGGGGTTTAAATTTGCCTTTGACTTTGCCTTCAATGTCAAGGATGGAAAAGTTGATGTTGTAGCCTATTTCCCTATTGTTAGTATCATAGAGGAGGTTGGTCCCACTCAACCTGCTAGTGCCGCCCAACCTACAGTGAAGTAGGAGTTTGAGGGTCTTTCGATGGGTGTACAGGTTAATTCTAGCTATGAGCTTGATAAGGTTGTTGATGAGGTGGCTGCTTGTGCTGCCCATGAGACAGGAGGTGAAGTGTCAGGCTCGAGCTAAAGCTGCTATGCTCCTTATTTATTGTCTTTATTTTATTGAATTTAATATGCCCTACGAGATATAGCAAATGATCTGATGTAATTTGAAAATTTTTTTGGATGTAATTTGAATGTTTTTATTTTATAATATCAAGTTATTGGTCATTCATTGTCGACTTGTCTTCATATTCATTCTATTTCAATTTATTAGCTTGACTTTAAATGGATGAAGAAGTAATTTTTTCTCAACGTAACTTGTTGATCATTGTGGTTTTTTATATGAAGAAACTCATAATATTTAATTAGTTCAGAACCAAGTTAATGGTTGACTCTAGAGTCAATTTTAAATAGGCAAGTAAATTTATGCATTTATCATATCACTCGGCTAATTTGAAATAACTTTGTAGTTGACTACTGGGCTAAATTTTGATAATTTCGTCATAATTGAATGATTGTGCTTGAAGGCATGGTCAAACATTAGCTAACTCCCTTGGTTTTTCACCAGGTTATTGTGGAATGTTTGAACCAAAGTACTTGTATATGTTGGTCAACTATGGGGTCAATCTAAAATAACATTTTTGTTTTATGAAATTGCCAGGCTAGAAGCGATAGTCGAACTTTGGTCAACATTGTTAGTTTGAAACTAATTTGATTACCAACTATGCGGTCAACTTTAAACAATTTTCTCATTTTTAAGAAATAATTAGGCTGGAAGCCATAATTGCATTTGAAGACGAGTAGGTCAAATGTAAATCTATTTCATTGGTTTGGAACCAAATTACAAAAGAGTTGAATGGAGACCAAAGTCTCTTCATACATAGAATTTTTTTTTCAAGTTTACTACATTCTATGGTTGAGGGAGCTCATTTCCGTGCATATCCACTAGTCAATAAGAGTTGCGCTTTGCAACCTTGACTATCGAGTAGGAACCTTCCCATTTTGGGTCAAGTTTTCTCTTATTTTTTGACATTTCAACCTTTTTGAGGACAAGGTCTCCAAATTGAAAAAAGTTGAATGCCTTTATTGTAGTGCTTGGCTATTATCGACCTATACCTTTGCATTATTGAGTACACCTGCTGGCATAGCTCGTCCATTATTTTGAGATTGAATTATCTTTCTGCTTAATTCCTGATCAAGTTGTAATGAATCATTCCAGCTACATGTATCAATTCTACTAGGACTATCACTTATAAGCTATAGACCAAATTGTAAAGATTGTGCCCAGTGGCGGTTTTAGGAGTGGTTCAGTACACCCATAGGAAGTCCAAAAGGTCATCCACCTAACTTGCTTTAGATCCTTTAAGTTAAGTCTTGATATGGTCCAAAATGGTCTTGTTTGTGACTTCAATTTGCCCGTTCTCCTATAGGTTGCTGACCAAGGCAAAGTGTTGTCAAATTCCCAAACTTTCACACTAATTCCTCATGTTTTTGCTTGGGAATTGTATTCCATTATTTGATATCAATAAGTTTGGCAAATTAAAACGATAGAAAATATTTTTCCACAAAACTTTTCTAATGGCCGCATCGGTTATCTTCGAGACCATCTCTACTTCGACCTATTTAGAAAATATTCGACCACCATGATCATGTACTTTCTTTGACTTGCAATTTTTTGAAAAGAGCCAACTATGTCTATCCTCTATTGGTTGAATGGCCATGCGATTTGAACCGGTACCAACATCAATGCAAATTGATAGAGGATAATGGAGTAGACCTGGCAAGATGGCCATTTTCTAGCAAAGTTGACTGCATCTTTTAGTAAGGTTGGCCAAAAATATTCGTGTATGATGACCTTGTGGTCCAATGCTCATCCTCCAGAGTGATTACCATAGATACCCAAATAGATTACCTGCAAGAACTCCAGAGCCTACTCTAATGTGAAATACCTTAATGGGGGTTTAGAAAGAGATCTCCTATATGACTAACCATACTCGTCAAGGATGAACTTTGTTGCTTGACCTCTGAGCTCGCGTACTTTTGTTTTATCCTCGGGCACTTTACCTTTCCTTAGGTAGGTTTTGATCTCATGGTAATTCTTAGATTTGCCCAATTAAGTTCTGGTTGAGACCCCTTATGGTAGGTTTCTCAAAGACAAAATGTTATGGTTCTATCTCTGATGCTCTTCATTCAGCTGGCAAACTTGGATAAGGCATTTGCCCTTTCATTCTCTAATCTAAGGACTTGGCTGAAGGTGAATTTCTTAAGCTGCTATTGCAACTTTTTGACCTTGGCAAGATACTTGCTTATTGTGGTCTCCCTTGCTTCAAGGTTTCCCTCAAACTACTCCGCAACCAATAGGGAATCTATAATAGTTGTTAGCTGCTTAACTCCCCTATTGATGGCCATTCTCATACCCAAAAAAAGGCCTCATACTCTATTTCATTATTGTTAACATGGCAGTCAAATTTAATGGCAAAGTCATATTCTTCAACCTATGAAGAGCGTAGAGAAATACCTACCCTTTATCCCGTAGAAGTTGCTGAGCCACAACATGTACAATCTAAATAGGTGGGTTTGGTTTGACCTCTTTAGGTAAGTCAACATGTCTTGCTACAAAGTCTACGAACACCTATGCTTTTATAGTAGTTCGGGGCTAAAAAATGACATCGAACTCTCCTAACTTGATTGCCCATTTGATTAATTTCCCAATGTGTCCAATTTTTAAAGTACATGTTTCAATGGTTGGTTCATCAAGACAACATAGAATACGATTGAAAATAGGGCCTCAACTTTCTTGTTGTTGTGACCAAAGTGAGAGCAAACTTTTCGATCTCTATGTAGTTGTGTTATAGGCCTTGCAAAGCTTTGTTGTTGTTATATGTTGGCCTATGTGTGCCATGCCAAGTGGACTCTAGGATAGAGTTGATTGTTGCTAATGAGACTACCAAATAAATATACAAGACTTTCTCAACCTCAAGCTTGGCAAGCATCAAAGGTGTTGATAAATGACAAGACTTCCTTCTACTAAAACTTTCCTCGACCTCACACTCTTCCATCTACTAAAAGTTTCTTGCATTCTTGAAAATTTTGAAAAATGGCAAGCTTTTATTTGTTAGTCAAGTGATAAACCCATCTAGAGCTATGATTTTTCCTACCCTTCTCTGTACGTTTCTGATCGTTCAAGGTAGTAAGATATCCTGAATCGCCTGTATTATTTGTGAGTTTACTTCTATACCTCTTTGGCTAACCATGTATCCCAAAATATTTTCTCCTTTAACCCCAAACGTGCACTAGTTTAGGTTAAGTTTCATGCCAAATGCTCTTAGTATTGAGAAAGTATGATCGAGGTCAACTAAATGGTTTTGTTCTCTTTCTGTCTTGATTTAGCATATCATTAACATGGAATTCCATGGTCCATCCAATTTCATCTTTGAATATAAAGTTCATAAGTCTTTGGTAAGTTGCACCTGCATTCTTGAGGCCAAAAGGAATGACTAGGAAATAGTATAAACTATTAGGCAACCCAAATGAGATATTATCCCTATCTTTAAAGGCTACAAAAATTTGATAATAACCCTAGAAGGCATTCATCATGCTCAAAAGATCACAACTTATTGTTGAGTGAACTAGTAAATCTATTTAAGGTAGTGGGTAAGGGTCTTTAGGATAGGTTTTATTTAAATCAGTAAAATCATTACATATTCTCCACTTGCCCTTATTTTAGGGACAAGAGCTACATTACAAAGCCAACTAGGATATTTAATTTCTACAATTTAGCATGCCTCTAAGAGTTTGTTGACCACTTCTTTGATGATTTGGCATCTCACCACATTAAAGGTCTTGGTTTTCTATTTGATTGGCTTAAATGAGGGGTCCACATTCAAGTTGGGCTCCATGGGCTCAAAGTTGGACACTGACCATGGAGATTAGGTACTCTTCAATTAATAAGATTAATTGAATTGAGTCGCTTAGTTTAAAGGAGTTTAAACTAATTAGAATATTAGATATTCCACAAGTTAGAATAGTTGTGAGCCTATATTCAATGAATGGTAGAACCTAATGGGTTACACATGAAAGCCAATTGTAATTCTTATTAAATGAAGGAAAATTTTCTAAGTGTTAGAAAATTCACTTAACCGAATTTAGAAAGGGCAAAAGTTGATGTCATTTTAGCTTGATCAACCTAAATGTTAAATAGGTCAAATTAATTTAAGAGTTAAATTAAGACTAATTAATTAAGAGTTAATTAATTGGTGCCACATGACTATCAATTGGTCAAGTTAATTTAAGACTTGAATTAATTTTAACTAACTTAAAGAGTTAAGCACTTTGATTTAAGAGTTAAGTTAAAGGATATTTAATTAAGTTAAAGTGTTTGATTTAACTAAATTGGAGAATTAATTTTGAAGGGAGAATTCAAATGAAGAGTTCATTTGGTGTTCAATTAGAATTTATTTGGAAAGATATTTCATGAGATAATATATAAATTCCAAATAAAATTCAAATTAACACACAATTTATAATCACATGCCACATGGCATGCTTAGGTGGTGCCCCCACCTTGAGGAAGGTGTGATGCCACCTTGGCATCACACCATCCTCCTTCTATATATAGATATAGAAGGGGGCAGCCACAAGCAGATTGTGGTGTGAAAATTTCTCCCAATAAACATAACAAAATTGTTAGTGGTTGGATCTAATAGTTAGATCCTCCAAAATTCTCTCCATATTTCTCCTTCCTCCTCCTCAATTCCCAACCTTCATTGCTTCATTTCTCTGCAAATTTCTCCAGCTACCTTTTTATAGGAAAAGGTGTTTGCATTGGTGTGTGGACTTCGATGTTAGAGGCAATACGCTTGGGTTGCTCTTGCTCTTGGTGAAACAGTTTCTGGCGGCCGCATTGGGCAAATTCTGGGAAACCTTAGAGTGTCCTGATTGGGCTGATTTCTGGACAGTATCATCTTCAAGGTGTTTTGAGATTCCAATAAAAATTTCAGCTCAAAAAAAAGAGTTTTGCTCGGGAAAATCTGGACGTGATCCTGCTGCGCCTGTGAGAAGACAGCTTCAAGAGTTGAAGGGTGTTCTTCCTTGTTCCTTGATTTTCAGTTTCATAAAGGTATTTCCCTCTCCAAATCTTAATTACATGCATGTTTATATCCTTTTGGATATGTATAGACTAGTTTTATTCAGTTTTATTGAATTTATTAAGGATCCTAGTACTACACATACCTTCAACTGGTATCAGATCATAATTCATGCATAGATTCAGATTTTTGTTTGGATGATAGGTTCATGTAGTGAATTGATCAAAATCACCAAATCATCGATTCATATGATATATTGGAGTGTTAGGATGATGTTGTATGTGGCTTCTTGATTGATGAATTAAAAAGCATGCTATTACATGTTTTAAGTGTTAATTTATGTGATAAGTATGTTTTAATTCATTATTGCTAATGTTGAACTTTGATTGGGCATTGGTTGATGTTATATGTTGATATAGCATGTTGATATTTGCCTTAAATTGTTTTGGTCATTTTTAAATCCAATTTGATAGGAGATAATTGGAGATTTTTAAAGAATATGATTCTCACTTAAACTTGTTTTAGTAAGCATGATTGAGCACTTGAAATTTCAATTTTAAAAGTGTTTTAGATCTGAAAATTTCATCCATTATGTGTGTTTTAATGTTTAGAAGCAGTTCTAGAGTTTTTGGCGCACAAAAATTGAGCTAAAAATGGCTTGACTCGTTCTTGACCCCAAAACAAAGGAGCTGTGGAGCCATGGCAGAACATAGGCAAAGCAATGACCGAGAATTACCACCAGCAGTGTGCAAGCCTCAGCTAGTAGCACCCAATTTGGGTTAGATGAGTTTTGAGCCTTGTTTTTGGTTCCTTTAGTGACCAAAATCAATTTAAATCACACACAATGGATGCATAAGTGTTGTACAAGTTCTCTAAATTGTATTGGACACTTTTGATTGCTTTTAAAACTTGTTAAAGTTAATTTCCAATTGTAACAAAAATATGATGCATAAGTGTTATAATTGTTTTTACTTGACCTTTATTTGTTAATATGATTAGCATTTATTTATTGGAATTGAATGTTAATTCTTGATTTATTTTTTATTCATTTATGTGTTGAATGGATGTTGAATGAATGGGGATGATCATGAGCCTTTAATATTAATTTTATTTCTTTCAAGTTGTTGAAAAGGGTTGTATTAAATAAGGCTTGCATGCCTCTCAATTTCTACTTTGTAAATATTATGAGAGTAGAATCACTGGGTGTAAATATTATGAGAGTAGAATCACTGGGAGTGAGGATTTCTTTCTCATGTAAATTTTACAAGGAGAAAAGAAGACCATTTGAGGCATGAAGACCAATGATTGTATGCGATACACTAATATAATAGTTAGATTTAATCAACCTACTTAAAATCAACCAAGTGACGCACCTATGGCTCTAAGCGCATCACTTGGTTAGGCTCATAGTTATCTCACCCTAAAAGCATGCTAAGCGCATTTACTTATTTATGCTTTCCACATACTCTTGATGTATGAGATACATGGTTAGGATATAAAAAACCTAAGTAAGAAGATAAAATGATAAGATATTTCCAAGCAAAAAAATCCCTCCACTTAGAAAGTCTAAGTACTCCCAAATATTAAGTCAAAACAGGTACAAGTTAAAAAGAGTTTTAATTAATCCATGACTTCTATCAATAGTATATGCCATGAAAATGCTACTAAATTTATGTGATGGCACTCAAAGTAGGGGTCACACTTAGGAGGAAAGTTGTGACCATATACTTAGAATATGAAGTACATTTGAATTGGGGATTCCTTCCCATACATTGGCATTCAAAGTGGGGGATGCTGTGGAGCGGTCTAGTTTGATTGATAGGTTTGACTTAACACTCAGTAATGTAGATACACTCGAAGAGGGATGTCTACATAAAAAGTTAGGCAAAATATATCAAGAATTGCATGAGATGCAATTAGCCAGCACTGCTTACCTTTAGATTGTTTATGGATGGCAATTGAAGTAGAGGTCCACTTATAAGTTCTTAGGATCTTGATTCTCACTAGGAAATATGATTTTCTAAATTCTTTTAGGGGATAAAGGATTTGATGAAATAGTGGGAGTATAACATGCTTGAAAGTCCATGAACATGTTATTTTTATATCAATATTCAATCATATGTTTATTCTCTTCTTTTCGCCTCTTGTGGATTTTTGAAATCTTCAAAAAATAAAATAGCTAAAAATCTACTCCACACTATTTTGGAAACCAATAAACTTAACAAGCCAAACTTTCGTGATTGGTTGAGAAACCTCAAAATTATTCTAGACTTCGAGAAAAGGACTGATATCCTGGATCAAAGTTCACCAAACACCTTGGGCAATGACGCCACCATTGAGATCTACAAGCTAGATGCCTTATGATAGCTTATATGACCAATGAGCTCCAAAAGACTCACGAGCACATGAAACATACAAATGAGATCTACAAACACCTACAAGAGTTGTACGGTGTAAAACTAGACACGAAATTTCGCTTTGTCAAGAAATCTCTTTAGGTCAAGGATGGTAGAGGTTCAAGTGTCCATGATCACAGGCTCAAGATGATAGGACTCATTGAGAAGTTTGGATAACTTGATGTGATAATGGACTATGACCTCTATGTGGACTTGATCATTTAGTCATTGCCCCCATCATTCAACCAATTTGTTATGAACTTTAACATGCCCAAGAAAAAAGTTACAATTAATGATTGGCAAATGTGTTGATAACAGCTGAGGTGACAATGAAAAAGGATAAACCTCTCATGATTGCATCCTCCTCTAGATCTAAGGGCCCAAGGGATGCTAAGAAAGGAGGAAAAAGGAAGAAAAATTCTTCCAAAGGGAAGCAACCCCTGAACAGTTTAAAGGGAGTCAAGGAAAAGAATGAGGCTAAAACTGATGTTGTTTATTTCCATTATGGCAAAAAGGGGCATTGGAAAAGAAATTTCAAAGCTTATCTTGCCACCCTTGAGAAGGGTATATACTTTTTTAGGGTACACTTGACAACTAATTGTTCCATATAAGTATTTGATACCATATGCAATGCTCACCTTTGTAATTCCTGGAAAGAATAATGGGTCTTAATAAAGAGGATATGATTCTCCACCTAGGAAATAGAGCAAGAGTTGCAGCCAAGGTCCAAGACATTATCAAGTTAGACTTGGGGAATGCATGCATTGTATTAGATCCTTGTTATTATGTCCCATCTTGTTAAGAATATTATATCAATTCCTCTTCTTGATAATGAAGGATACTTTTCTATATCAAACGAGATATTGAAAGCATTAAAGAATGGTTTTTTCATTGCACAAAGTACATTGAATAATGGATTATACACGTTGGATTCTCAAAATTCATTAATGCACATTCAATCAAGTAAGAAGAAAAACCAAGAAAATGTCATTTTATGGCATGCAAGACTTAGACATATCTCTAAAAATAGAATAAGTAAAATAGAAGCTTTCAAAGTACTAAACGTTAGTGGTATTGAGGACCTTCCTACTAGTGAATCTTGTTTGAAGGAAAAAATGACCAAGGCTTATTTTGTAGGAAAAATAGAGTGAACTACAAATCCTTTGGATTTGATCCATACAGATGTTTGTGGCCCACTAAGAGTTAGTGAAAGAGGAGAATATTCTTATTTCATCACCTTCGCCAATGATCATACTCAGTTTGAACATGTATATCTTATAAAGTACAAGTTTGAAGCCTTTGAAAAGTTCAAAGAGTAGAAGCGTGAAGTAGTAAAGCAAAAGAAACTTAGTATTAAATCTCTTTGATCGAATCGATGTGGCGAATACTTAAATTCCAAATTCTTAGGTCATCTAAAGGAGAATGGGATTCTCTTTCAATAGACTCTACTCGGCACACCCCAACACAATGGAGTAATCAAGAGAAAAAATCCTATCTTGTTGGACATGAAGTGTTCCATGATGAGATTTTTCGATGTGCATATATTCTTTCAGGGATATGCCTAGAAACGGTGGAAAGACTACTAAATATAGTACCCTTAAAGTCAATGCCAAAAACACCACATGAGATGTGGTTTGGCAAAGTATCCTCTTACTATTATCTAAACGTTTGGAGATTTCCCGCCTATGTGAGACGTTTAGTAAGAGACAAGTTGGATAATAGGTCTACCTTTTGCAAGTTTGTGAGATACCCTAGAGAGTATTCGGGTTATTAATTTTATGATCCCTTGAAATAAAAGGTGTTTGTTTCAAGGAACGCCCACTTTTTGAAAAAGGAATTTCTATTAGATAGAAAAGGCATTATCATTGAATTTGATGAAGTTCAAGATGATCAAAAAATTAGTGGAAACAAATGAACATCAAGAGCTTAACACACAACCTCTTAGAAAGTTAGACTAAATCAAGAAGAAACCCAAAAGGTTTGAATTACTCCATGAGACAAGTCAATTGGATATAGATCCCAAGACCTATAAGGAAGCTATGTTGAACGTAGACTCGGGACATTTGCTTGAAGCCATGAAATTCAAAATGGACTTCATGTACTCCAACAAAGTATAAACTGTGGTCAATCTACTCGAGGGATCAATTCCTGTTGGTTGTAAGTGAATCTATAAGCAAAAGCTAAGAGTCGATGGAGAGGTAGTGACTTTGAAGATGCAACTAGTGGAAAAAGGTTATATTCAAAGGTCCAACATCAATTTTGAGGAAACTTTTTCACCAAACACTATGCTTAAGTCTATTCAAATTTTACTTGCCATTGCAGCATATTATAACTATAAGATATCGCAAATGAATGTGAAAACCACTTTCTTCAATGGTAACATTGAAGAAGAAATCCATGTGGAGCAACTACAAGGTTTTACATCTAAAGAGAATGTGTGAAAAGTTTGCAAACTCTAGAGATCTATTTATGGTCTTAAGTAAGCATCCCATCTTGGTACATACATTTCAATAAGAAATCAAATTGTTTGGCTTTATCAAAAATGTATATGAACCTTGTGTGTATAAAAAGGCTAGTAGAAGTACCATACAGTTTATTGTGCTTTATGTCGATGGCATCGTTCTCATTAGAAATGAGGTAGCAATGTTAGAGTGTACTAAAGTATGGTTGTCTACACAATTATCCATAAAGAATTTGGGAGAAACATCCTACTTATTGGGAATATGTATCTACAGAGATAGATCTAAGAGGATGCTAGAGCTATCCCAAACCCCAAACATTAACAAAATACTAAAGAGGTTTAGTATAGAAGAATCTAAGAAGGGATTCCTCCCTATGGGACATGGTCTTTATCTGTCCAAATCTATGGCCCCCAAGATTGAAGTAAAGAGACAAAAAATGTCTCATATACCTTATGCCTCCGCTATTGGGAGCATAATATATGCAGTTCAATGTACAAGACTGAACATGGCACACACTTTGAGTGCTATGAGTAATTTCCAATCTAGTTCTGGTAAGGTCTCTAGATAGTTGTGAAAGTAATCCTTATGTGCTTGAGAAGGACTAAGGACTTATTTCTTGTATACGGCAATAGAGAATTGAAACTCGAGGGGTTTTCAGATTCTAGTATCTAATTCAATATAGATGACCTAAAATCTACTTCTAAATTCATATTTTGTGATTCAACCATAGACGCAGAATATATTGCAACTTCAAAAACTACAATAGAGAGGGTTTGGATGAAAAACTTTATTCAAGAGTTGAATTTAGTGCCTAGCATGGCTGAGCTAGAAGTTAGCTTTCATAACAACAATGGGGCAGTGATGCAAGCCAAAGAACCAAGATCTCATCAAAAATCTAAGCACATTTTGAGGTGATATTACTTGATTTAGGAGATAATTGATTGAGGCGACATCCGAGTTGAGAGATTTTCCATGGAGGAAAATGTTGTAGATCCACTTACTAAACCCCTATTGCAAAAGGTCTTTGAAAGACATCTTGAGAAGATGAATCTTAGGACTATGGTGCATTGACTTTAGGGCAAGTGGGAGATTGTTAGAATAATGCCCTACAAGCCAATTAGATTGGCCATGTAAACTATTTCCTTGTAAGATAATCTTAATTGAATGATATTCAATAAAATGGCTATCTTCATCTTATGTTTTTGTCTACTTCACTAGCATTTGGTTGAAGCCCTTAGATCACACAAGACTATGAGAATTGGTCATGCACAGGGTGGTGATCATGGAATAAGTCTTACACAGTTGTAATCTTAAATCTTTCAAGTCTTATGATCTTATGAGAAAGGTACTAAGATTCGAATAGACTTCCACTAATGATGCATAATTCCAAGGGTTGGATATTGCTCCATTTCATGAGCAATACCATATGAGATATAGGTACATGTTAGTGTGTGCTTATTAGAGAACAAGTTCAACAGAGATACGCTCGAAGATCCTACTAGATAGCCGTAGTGGCAAGTCGATAGTAGCTAGTTCTCTATCCTACACTAATGTAAAACATTTTTCCTTTAACCCAAGGATCCAAGTAACCCGGTGTTTATGTCCTTATGTGTTAATTCCTCCTTGGCCACTTTTAGGGGGCGTTCTGATGGAGACTAGGTATGAGCTATTTAGACATAGATGTTTGTGAGATCTAAGAAAAGATCCAACTCCTCGCCATTATGTAGGGCGAGTACATCTTCTATGTATTCTATAATAATTAATTTCAAGACATCCTTGTGTAAGGTGGTGTGATAATTTGGAAAAGAGTTTCCCAAAGATGAGGTTACTAAAGGGAATCAAACATTGAGAATAAAAGCATAGTATTAAGGCTATTAAAAAGCCAAAAAATTCCTTGCCCTAGTCCTCTTTTATGGAGATAGGAGACGGAAGAACTATATTTGCATAGTACACATAGTGCTAGAATGGTTCTTCAAGAGTATTCATTTCGGCCAAGTAGTTAAGCTCCATAGGCTTGAAGTTAGACATTAATTATGGAGATTGAGTACTCTTTAATTAATGAGATTAATTGAATTGAGTCAATTAGTTTAAAGGAGTTCAAACTAATGAGAATATTAGATATTCCACAAGTCACAATAGTTGTGAGCACATGTCCAATGAATGGTAGAATCTAATAGGTCACACATAAAAGCTAATTGCAATCCCTATTGAATGAAGGAGAATTTTCCAAGTGTTAGAAAATTCACTTAACCAAATTGAGGCAGGGCAAAAATTAACGTCATTTTGGCTTGATCAACTTAATTAATTGGTGCCACATAACTATCAATTGGTCAACTTAATTTAAGACTTGAATTAATTTTGACTAGCTTAAAGAATTAAGTACTTTGACTTAAAAGTTAAGTTAGAGGATATTTAATTAAGTTAAAGTGTTTGATTTAATTAAATTGGAGAATTAATTTTGAAGGGAGAATTCAAATGAAGAGTTCATTTGGTGTTGAATTAGATCTTATTTAGAAAAATATTTCATGAGATGAAATATAAATTCCAAATGAAATTCAAATTAACACAATTTATAATCACATGCCACATGGCATGCTTAGGTGGTGCCCCCACCTTGAGGAAGCCTTGGCATCACACCATCCTCCTTCTATATATAGATGTAGAAGGGGGCAGCCACAAGCAGACTGTGGTGTGAAAAATTCTCCAAACAAACATAACAAATTTGTTAGTGGTTAGATCTTATAGTTAGATCCTCCAAAAGTCTCTCCAACTTCCTTCTTCCTCCTCCTCAATTCCCAACCTTCATTGCTTCATTTCTCTGCAAATTTCTCCAGCTACTTTTGTAGATAAAAAAGTGTTCGCATTGGTGTGTGGACTTTGATGTTAGAAGCAATACGCTTGGGTTGCTCTTGCTCTTGGCGAAACAGTTTCTGGCAGCCGCTTTGGGTGAATTCTGGGTGACCTTAGAGTGTTCTGATTGGACTGATTTCTGGAGAATATCATCTTCAAGGTGTTGGAAGATTTCAGTAAAAATTTCATCTCAAAAAAAGGAGTTTTTCTTGGGGAAATCTGGATGTGTTCCTGCTGCACCAGTGAGAAGACAGCTTCAAGAGTTGAATGGTGTTCTTCCTTGTTCCTTGATTTTCAGTTTCATCAAGGTATTTTCCTGTAAAAATATGAATTATATGCTTTTTTAGATCCTTGTGGATATGTATATCCTAGTTTTATTCAGTTTTATTGGATTTATTTTGGATCCTAGCACTACACATGCCTTCTGTTCAAGTGGTGAACGATGATGCTAAGGTCGATTCCTTGAAAGTTAACAGCTTTCCAAGTAAAAACATCAATGTTTTCTCTAAGCATGTCGACCATCATACATTCCATTCTACTTCCCAAATAGTCCCAATCCTTGTAGTCTTGTCGGGAGTTTTGGGCTCCAGTTCTATGGGTTTGAATTCTCCCACCTGTTCAACCCAGGTTCCCTCCAGCTTTCTCTTCTAGTTTTGCTATCCCTCTTTGGGTTCCATTACTGGAATGTCCCTAGAAGGTTTCAGTTTAGGTCATGTCTTTTTCTCATTTTGCTCAACTAAAAATGGTGTAACATCGCCAAGCCTCCTTCACATTGCAAGTAGCTCTTCTATTCCTACAGCTATTGGGAACTTGACTTTTATGTGGTAGGTCGAGACGATTTTCTTGAAAGTTGTTCAATGCATGCCTCCCAATTTTGACACTGTAAGCAAAAGGCTCATTGACCACTAGGTAGTTAACCATAAATGTCCACCTTATAAGTGCTTCTCCAAATGAGGTAGACAAGTTAATAGATCTTTCTATGATGATCTTGGATCCTCTAAACCCAACTAGGGGGTGAGAACCAACTCAAACTTTAGCTTTTCCAAATTCATCCTCTTCAAAGTTGATAAAAAAATTATATTTGCAATCCTGCCTTTGTTTAGCAAAACTTTCATCACCTCAAAGTTAGCAATTTCAACTGATACCTTGAGTGGGCAATCCAATTTACTATCAATGCTTTGGTACTTGAGATGCGAGAGATCAGAATCAGAGAAAGAGATGGGCTCTTCAATGGTGGAGAGTTGAAAAACTGTTTTGATTAAGGAGGATATAGTTGATTCCAGTCTTCACTAGTTTTGCCTTCTGGTTGATTTGCAGTCTCCTCCTGTTGGTCTCCCAGCAATAGTATCGATCACACCTCCAAAGGATTGGTGTTGATCGTTAACTAGCGTTTTCCCTTTATCTTGTCTTCTTTGGCTGGCTGACCTTTCCCTATAAGGAATCTAGTCAACTAGACCTGTATCCTATCTAACTTTCTCATCAACCAACTTCTTCAGATGTCTTTGTCGAATGAGCCTCCCAACCTCATCATGTAAGTTGAAGCAATCTTTCGTGTCATGCCTTTTTGTCTATAAAAGTGACAATATTTCTTAGATCTCCTTATAACTTCGATGTCAATTAACCTTCTAGACTTTGAGGAGGGTATCATTCTAGATAGCGAATAGGAACTCCTTTCTTGCAGTATTCAATGAGGTGTAGTTGTGGAATCTCTTAATGGGAGATTGATGACCATCCTTGTGTTGTATATCATCTTTCTCATTGGCCTTTTTTTTCTAATTGTCAAAGTTCCCATACTTCAATCAGTTCATATCTTCTTAGGTCATATACCTCTTAGGGAGGCCGAGCAGCTCTTCCATCAATTATAGTCTCTCTCTTACCAACACAATGGTGTATTCCTTATGTTTGAGACCAAGGAATAGCACATCGAACAAAAATTCAATCTGGTGACTATAATTTTTCAATACGTCAGTGTTAGATCTGGCAAAGAATTCTCAAACAGATTCTCCCTCATTTTGTTTCACCATATACAGGTGAGTATGAGGGAGTTCTGCTTTCTTTATGCTAGCAAATTGGTGTAGGAACTTGTTATAAAGCTAGTCATATGAAAAAATTAATACTAGCTCTAGCTTAACAAACTAATCAAATGCTATGCCCTAGAACATGGTGATTAGCATTTTTGTGTAAATGTACTCGTTATGCCTATGGAGCTACATCATATGCTCAAATTAAAATAAGTGCTGATTTTTGGAATTTTTGTGTCGATTAAGCTGTTATATTAGGGCAAACCAATTGGAATTTTTGTGTCGAAAGCTATGCGCTCATCAATTATCTCCCAGATAAATGGTGATTCCCACTCATGGCGGAGCTGAGATACACTATCATGCTAGGGGTTCTTTTCTGTATTTCTCCTCAAAATTTCCTTGAGGCACCTATTCTACTGTTGGACTGGGTGCAACACGTCTTTCAATTCTTCTCAATCTGTCAATGGCATGTTCATGTTTAGTTGAGGTTTCTATCGCTCAACCTTATTGCATTATTGAGCTCAAATAGGTCGAATGAAATGTTCCAAAAAGTCAGCTACTTTTTCATGGGGATACTGGCAGGTTTTCTAGGGCCTTTCATCATGATGTAAAGGATAGGGAGTGGTATTAGTTGCTGGTCTAGTCTAATTGTTGTGCTTCTGAAGGGCAGCTAACAATTGAGCTGATATTTGGGCTAATATATGCTCTCTTATAAACTACATAAGCTATGGCATAGTCACGTTACTACTTGCTCAGGCTGGGAACTGGGTCTAGCCATATCCTACTCTTGTTGGGGACGAAGATAAGGGGTCGAGGACTTTCTAGTCTCCACTCTTTCTGAAACGGCTCACTTTGTGTTTACCATTTTCTCAAGTTACAGACTTTAGGTTCCCACATACGGTGCCTAATAATGATGATAAGATATATTTGTCAATGGATTAGGCTATGGGCCATTAACATCAACTAGAATGTGAGCTAAAAGGGACTGCTTAGATAAGAGTGGGTCGAGTCCTACAACCAATAGCATACCTTAAGCTAGCTGAAGAAACCTTTGGCTACAGTCTCCGACACTCGAGTTAGTACAAATCGATTAGAAAATAGAGTGAGTGAGGGCTAAAGTGATAATGAACATATCTTGTTGAAGGATTGCCATGGGGTATTTATAGTCTCTCTTGAGATATTAAAATATTTGTGATGACCTTACTCATGCTGTGAGGGTCTTTATCTTTGTCTAAGCACCTTTAGGTCTTTTTCCACCTAAAACTTTATCCCGGTGGTGCATTCTCATTCTTCCTAAAATATGGAGGAGATATTTGCATTTAATATAGAGGCAGATTAATGGTATAATGGAGGCATGTTTGATAAATGTGGAGTCAGGCCGCCTATCAATACATTTAATCTAGCAGAGTGGTGGTTGTGGAGCATTCAATACATTAGTAACTAGTTGTAGGGAAATGCTTCTTGTTTCCACAATAAACCTCCTAGGGTCGAGATGTTTCCTTATTTGCTAGTTACCTAGCCATGCTTCGGTCAAGATGATGGGACTCCTTGGGCACAAAGGTCACTTCTAGCTAAGGGCCGAACAAACATACTCGAGTTGATTAACTACATGTTGGTCGACTGATAGGATGTTGGTAATTGAGCTAGCGAAATAACTCAATGAGGTTTTGGGCTTAATCGATCACCTGGTCAACTATTATTGGGCTCGGCCTGTTGGACTTTCCCATGTCAATAACATTACATAATGATTAGAAAAGAACAATAATCTGATCGGACTTATTCTTTATAACATATATACAAGAACTAACACCATTCTTGATTATATTTTACACAAAGTTTCTGCCCTAAACAAAACATCAAAAGACATGAATGAGTTTCTTTCAAAGAATGAAAAATTTCTATCCTAATTAAAAGTAGAGTTTCTTTCTAAGCAACATTAAATTTTTTTTAGAAATAGCAAAAATGAGTACAATAACCAAAAGGTAGGGTTTTTATTTAGTGCCAACAACAAAAAATTAGGATTTTTTTTAACATCAAATTATGCAAAATAAAACTATACATCCATCAAATAAACATTCCACCACATAATATTGTGTCAAAAACTACAAAAAAATGAAAAACAAATATTTTTGGATAAAAACTAAGTCACACAACTCTATCAAAGCACAATAAAATAAAGTTCAACACAAAATCTCACTAAAACTAACTTGACCTAACACAAAAATAAGAAAAAATAGTTTTAATAAGATTTGCCCATACCTTTGTATGCTATTTTTGATTGAAAAGACAAAATGCATCGAAAACTTTATGAATGCATCACTTGGTGACTTGGGGTGTAGAAAAATAAAGAACCTAAAGTTTTTCTAGTAGATTTTGTGGCTAAAAAACAAGTATGCCCCACCAATAGGGAGGAATATGGCTTTTGGGTGAGAACGAGGGAGAAATAGATAGGAATAGAGACAAATAAGCCCCTCTACATTCTTCACACACATTGGGGCAAAAATATCATTTTTTCAGTAACTTTTTATTTTTATTTTTATTTTTTTTGGATAAGTGAAGGTATAACAGTCATTT
>JACGDI010004167.1:258627-315987 GCA_014898725.1 Jacaranda copaia
TTGAAGGAGGTTCGAAACAATATATTACTCAACAAAAACAGATTTGAAATGAGATAGATATGATTTTTTGAAATTTTAGCCTCAAAATTGAATTCTCAATAAAAATTCTTTTGGCTAAAACAAAATCTGTTTGTGATTATTATTATAATGTTTATATCATATTGTAGAATGTGATAAATTATTCAAAAGAATAAATTATGCACCTATAGCGAACATAAGATAAGATATATATTTGGCTCAATTTTTTAATTATTAATTTCATTGGGAATTAATGAAAAATATTTTTGGGATATTTGCACATAAATGTTGCACGCAAATATATATTGGTCAAAATTATGGTTATGTATGTATATGTAAAGATATGCTCTATCTCCTTGTGTGGTTGATCATCAGATAAATTGCTGTACAATATTTTTATGAATTGCATGCTCTATTGCAACTTTGTAATTATTTATATGATGCAATTGAGAATATTCAAATGGGATGTTTTATCTTATGCATGCATAGATAATGACATTTGGGTGCTCATGTAAATTGAGCTTTACTTTAATTATTTAATCATGGATTATTTTTCATGGGAAATAGTTTGTGGCAATGATATTATCCCCAATTTCATTATTTTGGAACTATATTCAACCAATCCTTTTAAGGGGATATTTTTTGTTAATTACCATCATGCCAAATGATCTCAACATGAAGCACCAAATGTCAATGCCACCCAAGTGGTTATTATTATTATTTTTCATATTTAAATAATGGCATGCATATTTATTTGGACAATTGTTATTTTATTTAGGATCAGTAATTTTTATTATTCCTTTTAACTCAGTGGAAGATGATTACTAGCATAAGTTGCAAATTTTTTTATTTCACTGGGTATAAGGGAGTAATAATTAATTTAATTGGATCTAGAATAAAATATTATGTAGTATCTATTTGCGCAATTAATTTCATTAATCTCAGACCACCTCACCGATTTTAATTTTAAGTCAATTTAATATAAAAAATGGAAAGGTTGCCTAATTTTGTCATGATTTAGACGCTAACAGTCAATGAATAGATCAAAATTTAAGTTAGCGCTCTGATGTTTTTTAAGCTGCAAACAAGAAAATCTAACTAGATAGTTTGAGCTCTATTTGCAGTATGAGTTCACTCATAAGAAAAGGTTCAATTATCGTCGATCACTATTTGAGTAGATTCGCAGATAATTTTAGTTTGTGCTATTAATTATATTTTTTGATAAAATCACCAAATTGAGGTTGATTATTGATAGTCAAGCAATTGCATGTGTCGCTTTTGCTAACTATTAAGATGATGTTGGCACAATCAAGGATGAGCCAGACAAAAGCACATAGTAGAACTAGAACCATGGATTGATCCAACAAGGTGATGCGTCACTACAATAATAGAAGCAACTAAAATATCAACAAATGTTAAGTGCTAGAAACATTTGAGATGGTTTATTTCACTCATAATAGTATTGAGATGAAGTTTCACTCTCAAAGCTCTCTCATTCCTTTGTTTGCTAGTGTTTCCAATTCTTTCTTTGTTGGATGGAAGATATTGGCAACACTTTGGCATATGGTTGGAGATTGAAGAAGAATATATAGACTATGTTTAAGTATTATGCAGCCATGTGTCGAGAATGGCAGAAAAAGGTAAGGTATTATGAATTGCAAAGTAATACCTCAAGCTCAGCATTGGGCATGAGTTGATTTCTCCAAGCCCAATAATAAGTGTGAGCTACTAATTGATGTGCAAAAGACACTAATTATCTGACATAGTCTTTTGAACCGAAGCACTTGTGAGGCATTAGTTGAATGTAGTTTCTCCATCTTTTATTTAAGATGTAATTCAGCTAGTATTTTCAATAATTCTTCATTTATTTTTTGGCATGTTAATTATGAAAATGACCATGATAGCCAAAGGATGTTGGGCTTACTCACTAAGGTCAATCTCCATTTTTAGAAACTTTTCTAGCAAGAAAGGCCTACTGGAAAATGAAAAAGGGTCACTTATCCTCAAAGCTAGTCCACTAAAATTGAGTGCAGACTTACGAATGAAAGACACTAAATAGTGCATTATATTTTTCTTGCTTTTCTGGCTATTAGTTAATACAACCCCTTTCCACCAATCCAAGGCGCTAAGTTTGTCAAAGTAATTTGGAAGGGTAGAGAATCAATTGGGGCTTGAACATGGAGTTTCAACATACTCGAAGTGAGAATATCATGTCTAAATAGTTTGAACAAATATTTAAAGGAAAATACTAGTGCAAGTTAAGATGTAATTCCAAATACTTTGCAGCAAAATAAGCTTGCAAAAAAATTGAGTCAAATACTTCTAGCTAAGCTAGATTTATGGCACAAATTGATCCTATATCACTTGAGGAGATATAATTCTTGGTTGTAGCCTATATTATGAAAATATGTGTCTCAGAATGGATTCTTCAATTCTCATAAGATGGTTGCGCGCCAAAAAATCGTGGTATGCACCTAAAGAAATTGACAAGATATGTTCTCACAAGGTGATGAACACCATATTTGAGAAAATAAAAATGATTAAGTCACATAAAAAGATCTACTTTGAGGAGAATTTATTAGATCATGTGAAGTGTGAAGAAATCTTGAACTATATGAGTTGCATGATCCTCAAAAAAGCACTAATTTTTCTAGCAAAGGTTTTACTTCTTAAAGCTCATCTAAGTAATCATTAGGATAGTAGAAAGGACTCTAATGTTAATGGGAGGATCTCACTTAAACAAAGTATTCTCAAATTTCACAAATAAGGGTGAACATAAAGTGTTCCCATCGTCTACATGAGATTGAGTGGGCATCCTTCATGATCATTGTTTGTGGATGTTGATGAGTTATAATAACACTTGTGACTTCACTTATATTTAAAGTCGATATCTGATATAAAGGAGAAAGTGAGTTCGATAGCTAAGAACAAAATCTAAGAGCTAGTTGATCAGTCTCGAAGTGCAAGACCATTAAAAATATGTGAGTTCTAAAGGTCATAGCATTAAGCGAATGAGTTGATTAACATATGTAAAGCTCAAAGAAAGGTGAAATATTCTCCCTAAGTGGTGAGACTTTGCCTCTTTTCGCTATTGCTATCAATTGTCGCTACTTTCATCTAAAGTTTGTCTTAGATGATTTGAATGGAAATATCCAAATGAGAAATGGACAAGGAGATCTATGTGGATCATCCAATAAATTCAAGTAATGGGGCAAAAGAAGTAAGATTATTGCTTGAAAATAGGAGTGGCAAAGGGGCGGGGCGGGGCGGGGCGGCAGCAGGGCTACCCATCCTTGTTTCCCTATGGGGAGATGGATACCTACGGATACCCACAGATTTGATAAAAAATTTTAAAAATTCGTAAAAAAATGTAAAAATAAAAAAATACTAAATTTTTTTAATAATATAAATTACTTTCAAAATTAAAGCATTGTCAAACATAAGTACAAAATATCATAACACACAATATCTAGTTATATTTTATAACAAAATATTAAAAAATAAATAATACATAAACATAAATTTTGAAAAAAAATAATAACAATTCATAAACATAATACTTTTATATATATTTATATATTTATATTTCTATTTCTATTTATATATAAATATAATAAATAATTAATTATTATAATGGGTAACGGGTACCCACGGGGACGAGGACTATGATCCCTCTCCCCGCCCCCATTTAGTAGGCAGGGATTAAATTATCCCCATCCCCGTCCCCACGGGGGAATAAAATCTCCATATCCGCCCCATCACAGGGAATTCCCCGCGAGTACCCACGAGGATGGGTATTTTTGCCATCCCTACTTGAAAAGCTCTATTTGTAGCTTGAGTTGTCCAAGTAGTGTTTCTATCAATTTCATTAAACTATCTCTTGATAAGCTTAATGATGATTGAATAAAGTCACTAATGGTTTGTTAGGATAAATGAAGAGATTTGTTCTCTCACTATATATGGATGACGATATGATGGCTATAAGTGACATGAAATGTTGCCACTTGAAAGTGGTTGTCCTTTTGAGATGGACATAGGAGAGGAAAATGCACACTTGGTGTCTAGACATCAAGATCATTCAATAGTACTCTGGAGTTTGATCTAAGAATAACTATATTTGCATCATGCTAATCCTATTGACTCTTTGTGGTTATGTTTATGTTACTTAGTAGAAATTCCTTAAATTTAAAGAAAGAAGAAATGCTAGCAAGTATTATTTAAGCACTAGAAAAAGTTTTGAAGTATACTATATGTATACTCATCTAGTCTTGTACTTAGTAATGGTAAATTGATGTCAAAGTGATCATTGACGCAATTATTAAGATGCAACCAAGTGGATCCCAAATGTCTAAGTAAACTGGTTTAAATTTGTTGGAGACTATCTAGTTTGCTCCTTCTAGAGATGATGTACGTTGTGATGCATATCTATGGGATTATCATTTTTTTATTATAATGAAGCTACTTTGTATGCTTTGAACACCTAATTTTGTTCGGGGTACTAAAGCATACTTATACCGAATATTGTTTCATTGAAGAAAAGTATTGCGCATTGTTCTTGGCCATATTTCTACAAGCGATGTGATCGCTTAACCCTTTTTCAAGCCTTTATATAGAATTGTTCTCTAAAGGCATATTGTATGAGGGGACTATATGGACATTGATTTATGGCCCAGAAGAACATACAATTAATGAGACATGTTTGCATGCTTATTATGCGTTGGTACTGTCTTGTGAAATGTGAATGTTACCAGGCTTTAATTGACCCACTCACATGAACAATTGCCATAGCGCTTTGAGAGTGAGCAGGATGAGACTTAGAGATCATTTTGCACAGTTGATAGGTACACAAAAGATCGTCTTCACACTTGGAGCAGTGAGGAAGGTTAAGAAACATGTATATAACTAAAAGTTGCCTTAGCTTGGAGCTAAGATGAAATCATATTTAATCAATTATGAAGTGTGTCCAACTTCATAAAGCCTGTTGGTAGCCAAACATACGAACTACTAGAAGGCATTTTGAAATTATTTTTCTAGTGCTCGCAAGTCAGGCGCTTGAACAGCGATTGGACTAAGGTTTGTATGATGTTAGGAGCATGACATGTCCAAATTAAGTGGGAGCTCTATCATAACATGTATACATGCTACATGTGCTTTGTGACGACCTATGAAGGAGAATGACTGAATGAGTCCCTGCTTCATCACTATGTGAGCCTTTATTATGTTTTGTATCTTATGGGACTCTAGACCATGTCATGAAGTGTAAGCTTAATGATGCTACTTTAGCATATTACTAATGGGCATGATTAATTCAGTCTGTCGGAGCATGACTAGGAAAGCTGTCAAGACCAAGTGAAATAGCATGAGAGGCCCAGGAAAAACTAAATTGGCAACACACTCTTGTCCTATGGCTCATAGCCTAGCCAACTAAGTCAAAAGTGTGACATAGTTATGGACATAGATACATAGTGGAAAAATACAAGCATGCTCTACTTATTTTTGAGGGATCAGAGATGCTTTATCTAGTGCAACCACATAGTTTGGGATACATAGCAAGTTTTTGAAGTTGTAGAGTTATGTTAGTTGGGTGATAGCTTAATGTAACTCTCCTCACTTGTTCTCTTCTAGCTAGGTCGCATACCTTATGAGTATGATGCTCATAGAGATTGAGTCAAATATGTATGAGTGGGAGATATTAAAAATTGGGTTGAGTCTTGGACCCTTAACCCAATAAACATCCATATTTGAATGGATCTTATCTACATCTAGAAGGAATTGCAGTTCTTGAAGGATTAGAACTTTTCCTTGTAAAGAGATGTGGATAGATAATATTCATTCATATCTAGGACAATAACTTTCCCTTGTATGGGATAGACATTATTTAGATCCCCTAGTTGAATTGGACTCTTAGAAGACTTACCTATAAATAGGCCTACTTCCTAGGAGCTTACATACAACTCAGGTATTCACTCTCTCCATATGTTCTCTCTATATACTCATAGTTCTTCTCTCTCAATCTTTTTTAGAGTATCACCAAATTGTCTCTAAGGATTGAAGGTGTGTACGATTGTGAAAGCTCTGGTAGCAACTTCATGAGGTGAGTAGAGATAGAAGAAGGTGTTCAAAGTTAAAGGCATAGAGTCTCTTCTTGAGAGATGATCAAATCAAGAAACTTGGAGTCTATGGCTTGTAGGCGAGCTTCGATAAAGGATCAAGGATGGTATTCGTGAAACTTCTACTGATTAAAAGACAATATTGAACCATCTATTTTATTCTATTTGGATCAAATAATTGATTGTGTGCAATTTTTTCCAACAGAATGTAATAAATAGTATTTATGTTTTAAATTTAGTTTCTTTCCATGATGTTCGTCGCAGTGCCAATTAGTATACCTATTATCTGGCCAAATCTGCACTATCTTTGCATCTACCTAACGTTATAGCTTCTGATATCATTGACCATGTTTTGGCTTTGAATTCTAATCAATGAAATGGTTTACGTTTCTCTCTCTCTTAACCAAAAAAAAAAAAAAAAAAGCTCCGATCCAAAGGCTATTCAAGAACTCAATATTCTGACCATTTCCCATTCTTCAGTCAAAAATATAAATTTGTTAAGTAAAGGAATTTTTCTATTAATATTCTTTCTAATCCAACTACTGTGATCCTTCTCCTTAGCTCCAAAAAGTTACAATTTGTAAACTTTAGGATCATAATATGTAGTGCCCGTTTAGTTTCATTTGCGAAAGCCATTTTCATATTTTTTTTATTATTTGAAAAAAGAAATAAACTTCTCCTTATTTTCACCTAAAATACCATTTATTTTCATTTTTAATTAATCATAAACCTATCGTATTATTCTATTATTGCGTCAATAAAATTCAAATTTAATTTGACATAAATTACATACTATCATTTCAAAACAATTAAACTATACATATATTTTGAAAAACACATCTTTCCAAGTATAAAAAATATAAATTAATTATCTAATTTTTCAATCTTGTACCTATCCTAATTATTATTTTTAGACAAAACATCCAAATACAATTTTGCTTTCTCTTTCAAACTATAATTAACTTTTTAACTTTTGAAAAGGTTAGATGTAGAAAATAAAAATGAAAATATATCCTAACAGACCATTAGGGTTCATTCGGTTTCACTCTCAAATGCCATTTTCACATTTTATATTGTCTGAAAATTAAAACACATCATTTTATACGTACATGTTTCATTTTTATTCTCAAATCACACCCTTTAATAACATATATATTTTCTTCTAATAATTTATATGAATATTTTCTCTCTATTTTTATTATTACTATCTCTCTCTACTTACAACTTCCTAAACTTTGTATATATAATCATTACTCTTCCTATCTAAATATAAATTTATTTTCAATTCATTTTCTCTAATTAATTTTTCAAATTTTGACAATACTCAAAATGAAAACATAACCAAACGGGCCCTTCATGCATGCACGAATGTATACGCATTGATGGCAACAGGTAGGCAGAGAAAAAAAGAAGAAGAAATAGTAGAAATTTTGATTTCATGCCGAGAAGTGACATTAATTCCAGCGAAGATTGTGAGAAATCTCCACCCTCATGAACTTTTTTACATTTTTGTAGCATCTTCACACACATTAGCATCTCATGCCATTAGCTTCCGACTAACTGAATTTTCAGCTTAAGAAAAACAAGAATCACCACTTGCTTCTTCTCCATTGTAGTGAATCTGCAAACTGCCTTCGTTATCCTCAATCAACTATGTGTTATCACAGAAGCTTCATCTTGGATGAATCGTCTTGAATTCGTCTTAATAGGTGCCCAAATATCTGCTCCATTGCTTCTTGCAACTCCAACAGTAAATGAAATAGGCACAAGGCATAACCCTTTTGCATTCAGGCTCAATGTTGCTTCATCGACCTGAATTCAATACAAACACCCAAAAATACCACCCATATTTTAGTTTTTACTAAATGAACCCCACATTATAAACATCTAACCAATTAGTAGGCTGCCTACCTGTGATGGCGCTGGGGTACTATATAGGTATGGAGCACTCAGTACCTGAAAGGCCAACAAACATCACAAGCCTCTTAAAATATTCATAACATGATGGCTGAAGCAAAGCTCAATTTGCTAAATTTTATATGTAGACACAGAAGACATAATCTTAACAAAGAAAGAATCATGGGTTAAGTAAAGATGTTCGTACACCTCATTTCAAAGCCATTCAGATATTAGGATTGCTTCAGAGATCTTTTAGCAAAATATTGATGAAGCAGGAAAGAGCCACACCTTAACCTGTTCGTGAAGGAACCTTATGTATTCTATTGCCTCCAGAAGGACTGAAGCTGTGTCCGTCTGTGGTAGGCAAACGAGAAAACTTTAGTTATCAAAATGATTGGCAAGAAACATGTAAAATTTGATAATATGGTTCCAAGAGAGATCGTTTCACAAATAGACTAATTGATTGCTTTAAATTTTCTGTGGACTAAATAAATGAAACATGTTCCTTAGTACATACCTTTCCATATGGTGACACAAGCTGTTGAAGAGCAGAAATCCGTTCACTAACCTTCTCTTTTTTTTCCTTTTGCCAAGAAAAGTTTGTACATCATGGACAAGGTTTACGAGACATACATAACATATATCAAACACTAAGAACAGAAGTATAGAAGGATAACTTTTCATCATATGGAGGAGAACCTATATTGAATGGAAGGCAATTGCGGTCATTTGCTCTGCAGACTGTATTGGTCAAAGCCAATTAGGATATTGAGTCGTTGATGAGCAACATCAGACTCTTCCATTTACTTGTCAAGAAACTAAAAATGAAGTAGAAAAGTTGAACATGTGTACTCTAGTTATAAGCCTGGTTCTTTTGTAGCCTAAGCCACAAACTAGAGCAATATTCATTGCATGGTGGTTCATCACTGTGAATATTGCTTCTTACTCTGTTACCCGAAGTAAAAAATAATGGAGAATTTTGATTCAAAAGCCAATCCAACTTAACAATCTGTAACTTATCTAGAAGACAAGTTCGTTCTTACAATTTCCAGGATTTTAATATCAGAGTACATGACCATGCTGGCAGTACAGTGCTGCATTTATTTTCTTTGGTAAATACTGCAGTACAGTCTTCTTACAAAAACTATAGCACTTAAGTCTCCGCATTGCAGACAGAGATGAGAGGACTGAAATTAGTGGAGAACTTTGAACTCTTTTAATGAACAAATCTGAACTATTTAAGGTAAGTAACCTTTTCATTCTAGAAGTTACATCCTAATTTTAGCAGCTAGTTGCTGAGAAATTCAAGATTCTTACCCACAGAGGAACAACACGTGGGATAAAGTTCTATTACTAAAGCATGAAGATAACTGGAGAAACTATAAATGACTAACCTTGGAAGAGAGAGGCGCGTCAGTCTTTAGTCGTTTTGGCATTAAGTCCACGAAGCTGCTTTGCTCAACAGAGATTGGGCTTCTTTTATGTTGCATCATCATCTCCTCTGTAACTGTAAGTAATTTCCTCTCAGTATAACAATCAATTGGTAAGACAAAATAGAAAATCCAACAAATACACCGGTATGTAACATATATGTATGCACGAAACTAGACCAGTATTTCAAATGTGATAACATTTATGTAACAAGTGTAATATATTTTATTCTGGAAACACAACCATTCAGGTCCAAGAAATCCTTAACTAGACCCAATACATCCTTTACCTCATGATGAATACTATAATACAAATGCCCATAGGAGCAACTAAAAAGTCTTGACTGATATTAGAAAACACTAATTTAACATCATAGGCTGACAAAACAGACAAGATGACATAACAAAATCAACTATAACAGGCGTCTTTTCACTTCTCGAACAATATGACATATTTTAATTAATTGTTATCAATCTATCATTCACATTTTCTTTTTCAAAGGGAATTATTTATGATTCCACTAACTTAATCTCCACTGTCAATAATCAAATCCACACCAGAAATTAGATTCTGTTGATTGGGCAACAGCATGCATTTTTGAACAAACAAATACAGTGGATAACAACCATCCAACAACCAATATTGTTTGAAGGTATGTATGTAACAATAAAGATGTATGTCACAGACTTGTCTCTCACAAGCTCACGTACGGCGCATAGCTCCTCGTTCGACCCTATGACACTAGCTAGGGCTGGCGATTTCACCTTGATGATAAGATAGACTCTTAACAATGAACGCTATCACTGACTTTTGCCTTGCTGCAAATGTGATTGAAAACAACATAATTTAGAAATATTAATTCCCTTGAGTGCAATTAATTATCTTAAGCATGAAAGTACTCATTTGGGTATGTGATCTTCTAATTTAAATATAAAGTAAAAAAATATCATAATCTAAGCATTTAAAGACAATAAAATACTCATGCAAGTCAAGCAAATGAAAATACTAATGCCCAATTACCCAAATCAACATGGGAAGCCATCAGACTCTACAAGTTCAAGAAAACCATCCATCCATGAATTGATCACGAATTCTTGATAGAGACAAGCATTTCTTATAAACTTATGCTACCAAAGATTACAAAGGTAAACGTCCATTTGATTTGAAGCATGCTTCAACTACGCAAACTAAGCATATGAAGATACTACCAAAAAGCAATAAGCACAAGAGAGTAAAGCTAACAAACTTTTGAAACACACCAAGTTCAGACAAAAATCATCAACTGGCGAATGATCAAATACCAAAAAAAAAAAATTTATTAGTGACGCATCTTTACGAGTTTGCCAAAAACCAAAAACAGGGGAAAAAATGAAGGTATCAAGAAGTATTGATGGATGAAATGGAATGCTAAAGGGCTCACCCTCAATGAAAAATCTTCATCAGAAAAATCTCAACTTTGACACTCGAACTTCAAAATTCACTTCAAGAACCAAAAATGGCTATAAAAAAGTCTCAACCTTTGCGGCAGAATCCAGAACCCACTTCGAGATAGTCAAGAAATGGACGTCAAAAGCCCTCTCTCTCTCCGTTAAGTATTCCTGCTTAATGGTCTAAAGGGTCTTGGGATTTGTGTTCATACATGTAAAACAAGGTGTCAGAAAAGAAAGATTCAAACTTGACTTATGCAACCGCATACATATTTATGTAAATGTTTTCACACTCGGAAACACAGACAAATCACCAAAAGCAGCGGCTTTTACTAAACAGGTTGAACCAGAAAACCAGCCTAAGGCTTGTGGCCGCGGTGAGTGAGGTTGTTACAGAAAATGGTGGCTGTATGAAAACTGGGAGAGCGGGCGGAGGGGGAGCGTTTTTTGAAAGTGTCTTAAAAGACATATAGTTGGTGACCATTTATTAAGGTTAGTGAAGTGAAAAATAAAATGGAGAAAAAAAATTAGGGAAATACTCGGACAGCTAATATACAGCCATGGGATGGAAAGAAGATGGAAGGAGAAGTCCAATTAAGCTCCAGCTGAGGTCACTTTTACTTTCGACTATTGTGGAAAATGACTTCTGCTCATGCCGATGTGAAATAATACTACAGGTTATTTTCTATCCTTTTCTTTTCATTTCTTTTTTTTTTTTTAATTTCGTAATGGTTGGCTTCTTAGTTCTAAGTTTGGTTTAGGACTTCTTGGAAACTTCTTTTTTGTGTTTTATTTTGTTTCAAGCCACAATCACATTTCATTTTTAGTTATTACATTGGTAGGATTGTCCAATTTAACTACTTATTATAAATTAAAATTATCTTTTTTGTCAAAGTAAAGTTGTACTAACTTGTTTTTATTTTCATATCTATAATTATTATTTTCAAATTTAAAATATAATTTAATTTAAAAGTAGTATCCTCAACATTAATTTTTGATATGATATTCAAGTGATACTAAAATACATAAACTTCATATTAATCAAATAAGAATTTCTCTTTCTACCCTTAGAAGATTGATGTGAAGATAGGAATCTTTTTCTGATCCCAACCTAATTGTTGAGTAGGCCAGCCTATATAATCGTAAACTTGAAATCCACAACTTGTTAGGGCATTTGGGTTTCCTCGGTAAAAGCCTTCAGACAATTCAGTCAGTACGTTAAACTCGAACTAAGACAATTGTAGAAATTGAATAAAAATATACAATGTGTAATATGCCTCAAAAAGAAGGTAAAGCTACGACGACATACCGAGGCTACGTGACCTTTTGTGAAATGTTCTCTTTTTCTCCAATCCAATGAGTGCATATGGGTCATTTTACCAAAAAATATATTAATCCTACCTTGATGATGATCCGAAAATTATATGGTGGAATCATTTTTCAGTACCACATTAGGAATTCCTCACTTCATTGACATCATAATCCGATTTAGCAATAAGATAATATAAGCTCTAGAGTGAATCAAATTATACAATTTATTATCCACTGTTAGGAATCTTCAATTCCATGTTTTCATCAATGACAACTAGCATGAAATATTCATTTTCTTGTTTAAAGAAAATCATGTTTTCTTTTCATGTGAAATCCACGATATTACTTTGGCAAGATATTGTTGGATTCTATGATATGGTAAGTATATTTTGGAGCCATTAATAAAGACTAGAAAATCTCCTTCCAATTCTCTGATATGGTAAGTATATTTTGGAGCAATTAATAAAGGCTAGAAAATCTCCTTCCACAAAAGAATGACATTCCAATATGATAAGTAACTATTGTAGTCCATCTATAGAAAGTTATCGTTGGAATTTCTTGTTAGAACAAGACTCACTATTTAATCTTGAAGAGATGCATTTAGAAAAATAGGCCCTTACTTTACAAAAATATTTAGCTTTCTCCCTTCACTTTCTTGAGGCACCATTGTTGGAGAAAAGAAAGCAACATGTTGTTTCCTTCTAGCTAGAACTAATGTTAGCCGAACAATCTTGTGTTTCAAGGATTTTAGAATATTCTTCCCTCTCTGTTGTCTTGGTTTGTTTACTTTAGTTGCAGTTTGTTTAGTTTGCTTGTTCATTTTATTGAACTTATTTGTACTAATTCTCCTTGGAATTATTAGTGGAATTTGCAAATTAAAATTCTAAGTGAAGAACTTAGATAATGGATGTAGGCTCACCGAACTACTATAAATCTATGTGTGCTTTTTTATTATTTATTGCTTTTTATCTATTTGGAACTTCCAAGTTTGTGTTTAACTAAAATAATTTATTCCTTAATTCCAAGTCATTCGCTATTAGGGCTTTATTTTCTAACAAGTGGTATTAGAGCTGGCTGCTCATTTATAAGCTCTAACTAACCTGAGTTCAGAGATCCTACTGGTTTCTTTGAGTTTTGATGTATATGCAAACGAACAATCTCACACTTGTCCATCATTATTCAATGGGAAGGACTATGCAACTTGGAAAAATAGAATTGAAGAGTTCGTTATTGCATTAGATTACAATCTTTGGAGCATCATGATTAATAGACCACAAAATTGTGATTGATGGAACACAATTCCTATGAGTGAAAATATGACACCAAAAGGGCGAAAAGAGTTGACCATCACAGATAAGAAAATACTATCCATGAATGCCAAGACAAATATATCCTCTCACATGGCTTGGTCAATAAGGAGTACAATCATGTTAGCATAATCATGTAGACTATGCTTCAAATTACTCATGAAGGAACATCATATGTAAAACAAGAAAGAATTGTATTACCAACCCATCAATATGAATTTTTTTCCACGAAAACAGAAGAATCCATAAGCCAAATGCATGCTCAGTTCACGAAAGTCATCAACCTAATGGTTGTGCTTAGAAAAAGGACATCAAAAAGCAGCAAGTGTTGAAAATCCTACAATCACTACCTGAAGGATGAATGCCTAAAGTGATTGCAATCCAGGAAGCAAAAAATTTGGAAACTCTTACCACAAGAGAGCTGATCAGTTTTTTTATTTCTCATGAGCTAGTGCTTTTAGCAAAGGAAAGAAGCTCGAACAACAAAGGAAGGAAAGAGATTGTCTTCTCCTCTGATCATATGGAACCTTCTAAAGATGATGAAGTTCTCAAAGAAGAATCCATAAAAGATGAAATTACAAAAATCAATAGATAGTTGATACAACTTTGAGCAATTGGATAATGAAAACAACTACCTCATGGCAAAGAATCAGGCATATTTTCACTCCAAAATCCATTCCAATGATTTTGAATATGAATGTGAAAGCCTAGTTCATCACGCATGAAAAGTGTCATAATGAAATTCTTGAGTTACATAATGAAATTAGGTTTCTTAAAGATCAACTTCAGATAACTTTTAATGAAAAGATTGAACTTATTGAAAGTTATAATAGTATCGTTAAAAAGGGTATTGGTGATAGGAATTGATCAGTCAAGAAGAAACAAGAGTTGAAAAAGAAAAACACTACCCTTCTGGAAGAAAATTACAACTTAAAAAATCTTTCGAAGGAAAAAGTAAAGTAATCAACTCTCAAGTATATCAAAAAATAAAATCATTTATCAAAAACAAACATTTTAGGAAAACATGTCATATTTATGGTACAATTGGACACATATCATATGGATATCCTTTAAAAGGAGACACTAGAACTAAATTTATTTGGATTCCCAAAACTAATCAAGAAGGACCCAACAAAGTATGAGAACCAAAAGGTCACTAAGCCTTGTTTTGTAGGATGCAACCAACAAAACACTTCTCAAGGAGAATTGGTATCTAATTAGGATGTCCCAAACACATGATAGGAGACAAATCAACATTCTTAAAAAATAAAGTAATTCATAATGAAGAAAGTGTTCTCTTTGTTGACAATACCAAAGGCAAATAGTTAAGAAAATGGATAATTAACAAGGGAACTTCCATTAGTGAAGTCCAAAATCCTTGAGCATCAATTCTGCTAGTGGGTATCATATTGTTAAATTTGTTTAGAATGAAAAACCATTAGAAACAAAGAAAAATCAAGAAGGATCAAAGAAACAAGTTAATGCATCTTTCAACAATTGTTGAAGACCCCCAAGCCAGAATTACCATGCTATCAAGGTAAAGGAATTTAATATGATTGACTCTAACCTTATTTTTCTTTCTCTTTTTGCATTAATTTTATTGATATGTGCATCATCAAAACGATTTTTATTTTTTTAAGAAATAAACTTAAAACTATTCATTAGAACTACCATAGTTCTTTACCAATCTCTTTTTTTGATGATGAATGAGGAGAATCATGAACTCTAGTATAAAGACATTAAAAGGAACTCTTTACTCTATTGAAAGTTACAGTTAGAACTTTTGGCAACAACGAGACTTACTATTTAATTCCAAGTAGGTGCATTCAGAAAAACAAGCCTTTGCTTTATGAAAATATTCAGCTTTTGCTCTTAGCTTTCTTGAGGTATCACTGTTGGAGAAAAGAAAACGGCATATTGTTTACTTCCTGTTAGAACTACTACAGTCATATAATCTTGTGTGTAAGGAATTCTAGAATATTCTTTGTCCTGTTGTATTGGTTTGTTTAGCTTGCTTGTTCATTTTATTGAACTTATTTGTACCAATTCTCATTGGAATTATTAGTGGAATTCACATATTAAAATCCTAAGTGAAGAACTTAGGTGGTGGAAATAGACTTACCGAACTACTATAAATTTGTGTGTGTTTCTTTAGTATTAACTGTTTTTCATACTATTCAGAACTTCTAATTATATTTGGAACTTCCAGGTCTGTGTTTAACTAAAGCAATTTATTCCTTAGTTCCAAGTTATCTGCTATTGGGGCTTTATTTTCTACCATCCACAACTTAAGTTTACCATAATAATACGATTAACTATATTCTCGCTTTCAATGCTGATCATTTAATGCAACACTTTATCAAAGTCTAACCAATCGTATGTGCCATTTATTGTGGTGCACCCCTACTTATGAGATACATTAATGCCCCTACATAAGTTTGTTGCATATGAAAACTTGATTTCATTTAATTTTGTTTTTCACCTAAACCTTTTCCACAACATCTTCTTTCTCTATGTTAAATGTCTATCTCAAATATCAATGTGAACTCCCTCATCCACACAACTCCAGTGGCATCATTTTCCAATAACATTACTATTCCAACTTTAATCTTCCCTTAAGTAAGTATTATCAATCTTTTTATCATATCCTCTAAAGCTTTTCACAATAATTCCACTAGTAGAGTTAGGCCATTGGACAATGATGCTCTAATCTAATTATCTAGTTTGGAGTCGAGCTTTCTTTTTTCCATTCAAAATAGCAAGAATGAATACTCTCTTCTCTAACAAGGCATATTCTCTATATTGAGGCTTGGGGCAAGCTTGAAACACCTCAATATTCTCTTTCTATAGCATCTAGGATCGAGGTGGACCATAGAGAAGGGCTCAGGACAATTGAAGTTGATCCTAGAAAAAGGCCTAGCATAACCTCGCATAGTCCTCTTTTTCCTTTATTTGAAACTAGTCCTAGTCTTGCCCCTTCTCATTATGGTAAAGCTTCCTCCAAATGAGCAATATGTTCATAGTTAGACAAGCTCTTCACCAACATATCATCTATATAAATCTCCATCTTTTTTCCAAATCTACTCCTTGGACATCTAGTTCACTATTCTCTAGATGCATCCCTTGCATTATTCATTCTAAAAGGTATTACCTTATAATAGTATATCCCGTTTTTTCTCAATTATGAAGAAAGTTCTTGACATGTCCTCCTCAATCATGAAGATTTGATGATACCCCTAACATGTATCTATCTTGCTCAAAAATAAATAGTTCATTATTGGTTGCACCAAAAAGACCAAAGGAAGAGGTGTAGATCCTTTAAGCAAGATTTATTTAGATATGTTAGGGACCACTACCACATTTGACAATCAGTTCCTATGTTGAACCTCAAAAATGTCCTTTGTCAAGTAATTTGTTCACCTCTTATTATATAATCTTTTTTATTTTTTTCCCTAAAACTCCTCTTCTTCTGCTTAACTAGTTTTGTCTTCAAATTCACATTCAGCTTAGATTAATGCCAAAAGGACTTCATATAAACCGGTGCATTTTTCTTTTTCCAAATATTCCACCATATTCAACTCCAAGCGCTCAAGCATTTGTGACCTAATTCTTGTGGTTTTGCTTAGATCCTCAAGGCAATGCTGGATTGATTTGTACTTCATAGGCTACTCAATGTTTTTCTTTTAGCATTATATTCTTCACACATTGAAGTCCTTATGCACATTCTTATACTCCCTTAAACACCCAAAGGGCAAAAATACTCATCATCACTGAGTGACAACACTTAGTTTAATGTCCCATAAAATTGGTAGATAATCTTAAAAAATAAATTGAGAAGTACTATCATTTTCACTATGATTGGGGGCATATTACTAAAGATTGCCGCCAAGTAAAAAATTGAAAAACTAATTTAGAGTACTTGAAGGAGTTCATGGCCTAAAGGTAAGACAATCCCAAGAGGCGGCCTCGATATAAAAATAGCAAAGACTATTAGTACTTGCTTAGGTGATGATCAAAATCTTGAGAGAGTTAACGTTAGCACGAGACCGACAACTTACCTACTGCATGTATCATTTCTATAATCTCTAAAGGACTCACAAGAGGTGACTCCTCTAATATGTAGAAAGCCCTTACAAAGGTAATAAGGTAGGTGTAGACAAATGCTCTGAAGTCAACTCTTAGTATATAAACAATATGCCCTCTCTTCCCAGCATTATTTTTGAATAAGAAAATGCAGAAGCAAGAAAAGGCAAGCACAAGATGCATTATCATTTTAGCCTCCCTTTCCTACTTTTGGATGAAAAAGATCCTAGTAGACAATAGGAGTTCTATAAACATCATCTTTCATAATTCATTCCTCTAAAATTGTAGACAATGCCCAACAGCAAAAGATCAACACACCCCCGATGGGATTTACCTATGAAAACATAGAAGCACTTGCAGAAATTTTTCTTCCTTTTGCCCTTAAGGAGTTATGAATATAGTGAAATTCTTAGTAGTCAAGCCCTTTCAATGCATAACATCATTCTTGGAAGACCTACTCTAAACCTCTTTCAAGTAATTGTGTGAATTTGTCATATAAAGATGAAGTTCCCTATCTTTGGTGGGACAATAGAAATAATCAATGACCAGTGCATGACTGAACAACGCTACACCAGCATCTAGAAAAAGGTGAAACTTTACACTACAAGCTAGGGTAGTTTGAGAGGAAATTGCTTAAACAACTCTAAAGATAAAATAAAAGGCCAGTCCTAGAAGTCAACACCACTAACTCCTCCTAATGGCAACAAACACCCGAGAGAAAGGGTAAAACAAATTCAAGCTCACAGTAGAAAGAATCCCCAAGAAAGAAGAAGTTATCCTTGGTGACCTAGTTAATACTTCTAAAGCTAAGACATCCTTAACCCCAAGAAACACATCCCTAAGGCACAGTAGAGTCACCATCAGAAGAGCAAGTTTATTTCACTTTATTAGACTAGATATTTGTTCAGAAGTCTAAATTTGATTATTAGCATATCTAGGTCAACATTTTATTTTTTACATACAAATGCCAAGTTTGAGAAATAACAAAGGTTACTTAGAAATTCAATAAAGTATTTTGATTTCTCAAGAATATTAGTCTCAAATTATTGCAAATTCACCTCTCACAAGACAAGCATCTAAGCGATAAAATCCCCAAGGGCCCTCAAGGGGGCTTGCAGAAATCAACTTTGCTATAAGACCCCCAAATGGGCTACAAAAATCAACTCTATTGTAAGATCCCCAATGGCCTCGTATAAATCAATTGTTCTGTAAACTCCAAGGGGACTTGCAGAAATCAACTATGCTATAAGACCTCTAAGGGGTCTCACTGAGAACAACTTTACTATAAAACCCCTAATGCGGCTTGAAAATGGATATCTCTAATATAAGCCCAAAGGGCATGCAAGTTACTCTACTATCAAACCCCCAAAAGGAGCTCACAGATAAACATCCATGCGATAAGATTCCAAAAGGCATGCATAAAGATAATTCAACTATAAGACCCCTAAGGGAGCTCATAGACAAACACCTCCACTATAAGATCCCAATGGGCATGCAAAAAAGATAACTTTGCTATGAGACTTCCAATAGGGCTTGCAATAATCATTTTTGTTATAAGACTCCAAGGGGTACCTAAAGGAAAAAAAAAATCTCTGCTATAAGACTCCTAAAGGATTTGCAAATAGACATCCCCACAATAAGATTCTAAAGGGCACATAGAAAAAAGTATCTCATTGTGGAACCCTAAGGTGTAAGAACATGATAAAGTGTAAGCAATATAAAGGAATGATGAATCACAACCATTAAATCATAGAAATGAGAAAATGCAATAAAAGCACAAAAGTTGCTCAAACTAAAAGTTAGTGTGAAGTCTAACAATATCAAAGTATCTAATAATAAATAATGTTCGGTCCACACTTAGCCATCAAAAAACAAAAAAACAACAAATAACCCAAAATAAATAAATAAATAAATAAAAGCTTAAACATCCTTAACATAAAACAAAAAGTTTTAATATGGCTCTTACTCGATCCTTTATAGAGTCACAAAAATTGGGTCCTCTACAAGCCTTTGGATTATTCTCAAAGCTCTATCAACCACCGCAATAAGGAAATTAACAGGAATAACTAGGTCTAGCAACAACAGAGGATACCGTCTAGTACTACTAGCATGCAATGATAATAATGGCTGGTCTGCTCATATATCACGGTAAACTCATCAAATCCCTTAAACTCCTTGATTGCCTCCTCCCATATGGTAGATAATCTATGCAAAAAATTGAAAAACATTATTCTAATCTTAACCTCCTTAGAGAACCACTACTTTAGTTGGTCGCGCTCTTTTAGCACATTGCTGAGCTCTTCACCCTTAAGATCTCTTTCCCAGTAAGTCCCATAGCCTACTTCTTAAGTTTAGCTATAGGACATATATACTATCAAATTTAAAGTCTATGCCAAAATAATATACATGTGCCCAAACAATATCTAAAATTGTAAAAAGAAAAAAGGAAATAAAGCAAACAAAAAGAAAGAATGAATGCATGCTCACCCATGCTAAGTGCCTAAAGCAAGCTCCACTAACTATGAAGAAGAGTAAATATCCATCTTACCATCATCAAACTTGTTGACTCCACCTTAAAGATTGTCAATATTGTAAGTGGTTTTGTAAGTATTACATTGCAAGTCAATACCTAAGCTCTTCCTCAAACCATAAGAGAACAATCATTTATCTTTATCAGAATGGTAGAAGCAAGAAGAGCCCACAACAGAATCTCGACCACATTTTCAAGTATCACTAGCATAGAACCATTGTCTATGACTAATTGAGGAGGAAAAGAAGAGAAGGCTAAGACTTTCCAAGATACCTCTATGGAGGACTTGGGAGTCGAGCAGTTGAGGGCAAGCCACCACATTGCAGCCATAGGGGAGACCTCTTATGTACACTGAAGCTCTCCCTCCTAACCTGAATCTTTGCAAGTTAATATTCTTCCCTAGCACATGCAATTGAACCAAGTCAACTCAACATAAGCATAGAATGGAGAAATATAAACAAGCTTTAGTGTTAAGGAAAAGACATGATGTGAAAACAAGTGCATGTACAAAAGGAAAAAAGCGAAAAAGTTAACTAAGTACAAACAAGAAACATATAAGTGACATCAAAGGGGGAAGCAAACAACTCAACATTATCAAAATTCTCTAAGTCCATTCGAACCTTCCACCAATGCACTATTGAGGATGAACTACTCCATACATAGGTGATAGTTCAACCCTTATCTCTACAAAGAAAAAGCAATTCTTCTAAAGCCCCTGAGAAGATGACACGTACTCAAGAATTTATACTTACCTTATATAAAAAATGGAGAAAATGCTTTTGATATCTTTCTAACTATGAATAGAGTATGCAAGCTACCATGGAGACTGAAGACCTAATTCCCTAAGGCAACGTTGGAACCCCACAAAGTATGCAAATGAATTTTAAGTGAACTAACTCAAACATAGACCATAACTCCTAACTACTTCTAACAATAAGGGATTAGAGGGAATAGAAGACCCAATACTAAAATACCTACTGAAAATAGTAAAGTACCTAAGAGAGAGCGACATAAGATAGTCCTTTTAAGAAAGGAAGCACAAACTCAAATTTATCAAACAAAATGACCATACGTCTCGAAAGATCTAACTCCTCTAGAGTGAGCGAACCAGGTAGATCGCTAGTATTGAAGAGATTCTCATCTGAGTCAGGAGCATCCTCAAGCTCTTCCTTAGAAGTGCCCATCTTTCCAAACTTAGACTCTAAATCTGAACCCAACCCTGAGGAAGATGACAACTCATTAACTGAACATTATGAATGTGCTCATGATGACTAGCCTTACAACGAGGAATAGGATTATAAGACGAGACCAAAGAATGGCCCACAAACTTAGAGAACACTGCAACACTATGAGAGGGATAGTTTTCATAGACCCGCATGCTACTGACATTAGTACTATTGCTACTCCCTGACAATAAAGCCACGAGGCTAAGCTCCTGCCTAGGTGAATGCCCCATGCACGGGAACTTTGTGGATGACTAGCCCTCAGGCAGCCAGTTAATAAGAAAAGCTGCCCCTTGGCCAACCCTCAATGACAAGCTGCCATAACCAACACCCACACTGCTAACCCCATATTGGCTTCCTAATATTATTTCTTCTCTCTCTACCAGGTGGGATTGCTCTTCTTAAAAGACAACTCCCCTGAAAGTGTCTTTTTCTCAAGTGTTAGCTAATGTAAATTTTGAAAAAAAAGCAAAGAACAATGAGGAAAGGCATCCAAGAGTTGGACAATGTATTATAGCTAAAGCTCATGCAGAATGCAAATCATTAGAAAAGCTCAACCTCTCGAAACTCTAAATGAACAAAATAATTAATTTATCAATTAATTAATTAATTGGCCATTAAATTAATTGAAATCAAACTAAAATAAGTTTAAAAAAATTAAATTAAATTAATTAACATAGTAAGTTAAAACTAAAAATTATAGGTGGAATTAGATATCATACTTCCAATTGAAAAAAAAATATAATTTCCAACTAAAAGTAGAGAGACTTGAAGATATGCATAAGTAAAACCCTTAGAGGCTAGAGGCATAAAAGTAAAAACCTAATAAAAGATTAATATAATTAATTAAAAAGGACTATTAAGCTTTCCACTTAAAATGAACCCTAAGATTCCAATAGACACAAACCCAACAGGAACTTAACTAGTATAAAATCACCTACCACATACAAAAAGGCATTGAAGTGCTTATTTTTAAAGTCGAGCACTATCTCTATGCAAGCACATTCTTGAAGCAAAAATCCATCATTCAATAATTTACAAAATGACCCCAAATTCAATTTTGTACAACATCACATATTTATGAAATTATTGAACTATCAATAAAATTTTATATTTCCATTTCCACTACTTCTCTTAACAATAAATTTTTTGTCCTATTATCCGTTTTAGAGTTTTCTGCAATTGTAATAATATTATTGTCTCAAGTTTGTTTCTTAATTTATTTTTGAAATTGAATTTTGAATTTTAATTTATCATGACTTAAAAAATGTGAAATTACTTGTGAAAAATGGAACATAGAATCCATATAGAGATTTTGTTCAATTTTATGTTAAAGAGAGTAGTCTCTTTTTTTTGTTCTTTTTTCCTTTAGTGTTCGTATCTAGAGCTTAACAAAGTTAAAGTACATAAAAAAACAAAGAAGTGCACTAAAAAGTTATTTCATGTGGTTTCATCTTTAACAAAATAACTAGCAAGGTAAAAACTTTATGCATAATTAAATACCATAAAAAAATGAAATAAACGAGTTTTGATATTCTTTATCCATAATATCCCTTTTTAGGCTACAAAAGATTAATCATAAGAGATTGCATCCTTAGTTTGCTGGAAAAGGGGGCTGGAAGAAGGAATCCATTTCTCTTTTTGACTAGCTTAATCATTAAGAGTTTGTTTGGTTTCATTTTCAAACCTCATTTTTATATTTTTCTACTATTTAAAAATTAAAATATATTATTTTTTATATATTTTTATCTGACATTATTTTTATTTTTATTTTAAAAATACATTATCCAATAACTTATATATCTTCTTTCTCTATTTAATTATCTCTATCTCTCTCCACCTACAATTAACTAAACCCAACATAATCATTACTTTTCCAACAACTTATCTAAATGCATATTCATTTTCACTAATTATATTTTTAAATTTTAGAAATAATGGAAATAGAAAATAAGAATGAAAATAAAACCAAACGGGTCCAAGGATGGAATTTTTATTATTATTATTATTATTATTATTATTATTATTATTATTATTATTATTATTATTATTATTATTATTATTTTGTTATTTCCAAAAGTTAATAAACTTTGCCTTGGATTATGTGGCATTCTTTTACTAAAGGAATTCAGGGGTAGGGGTGTCCAAATCTAACCCAATCCAAAAAAAAAATGGATAAATTGATCCAAAAAACTAAAAATCGATCAAAATTGAATTTTTTTGGATTGAATTGGATTTGTTTTCTAAAATCAATTAGATTGGATTGATTTTTGGTTTTAATCTCAAAAACCAATCCAATCCGAACCAAACCAAACCAAAATTTATATACTAATAATATAAAAAATATATCTTAATTGTAAAATACAAAAATAAATTAAAATAAAACAAATTTAGGATTTTTTTTACTTTCAAAAATCAAATATATAGGAATAATTATTGTAAACTTATAACTTTATAGTTGCATGTTCTTACATAATTTAACTTAATTCCATAAGATTAGTGTGATATGACAAATAAATGAAATTTACAAATTGATTGATTAAATTAATTTAATTATCAATAGTAACTTATCAAATATTTCAATTAAAAATTTAAATTATAAAATTGAATTAATCAATCTAATTCAAATCGATTTAAAATATATTAGATTGGATCGAATTTATAATAAAATTCTAACCGGTCTAAGTCAAACTAATATATATAATATAGTTTGGATACGTTAGCTTTTGTTCCAAAGTCGATCCAAATTTTTGAGTGCACACACCCCTATTCAAGGATGACTTTACTTTTAGTCAAGGAAGGTTACACAGCTTCCAAATTTTTAAGGCCTCTTACATATATTTTTCTTCAAATTTTAAGATTAAAAAAATATAAAGCTTTTCTTCTTTCCCTTTCCTTTTTGCACTAAAGGCCTAAAAAATATAAAACCCTTAGTTTAGAAGCCTTATTCATATATTTATTTCAAAAAATTTAAGCCTAAGAAAAAATATAGAGCCTTTATCTAGTATCTTATTATTTAAAGTTATAATAGTTAATTAATTTAATATAATTAATAAAAAATATTAATTTAAATTTTCCTACCATCGATTCTACTAAATCTCCTCTATCCTTTTATTTCTTATTTTTTTTACTCATCAAACCTTTCTACTTCCAATACTAACCACTAAATAACTCCTCCTTTTTCAATCCTAATCACTAAATAATATTCTAATATTAATCATTAAATAATTTCAATTCTCTCCGACTATAAATTAAAATTTTATTTCTTAAATTTATTTTTCTTTTGCTTTGGTTGAATGAAATTTTTCAAGATTAAAACTAATAAAATCTTATCTAAGGTAAATAATGTATCAAGAAAGATGGAATGTGTTAATTATGCTATCAATTAAAAAAGAAATGTTAGAAGAAATTGATTATAGAAGTTAGTTAATAATTTTGCATTTTGAAAAAGCCAACAAACAAAATTTATATAGTAATATTTTTGCTTATAAAATACAAAATGCTTATTGAAAAGATGTATATATTAGAAATTTGAATAAAAACAATATTAATTGTATAGAATTTCAATGTGTAAGATCTATGAGTCATCTAAAAAAAATTGACACTATAATGAAGCATCAATATTAATTTATTCATCCATAATGAAATATTAAATGAATCTTCTTATAGAAGGGGAAAAAATCAAGAGCTTCGAGCCAATAAAGATTAAGAAAGTTGACTTAAGAATAAATTGAATTATGAAATTTTATAAATTTTAATTTTTTATTATTTATCAAAGGAGTGGCACCCCACCCAAGGGTTATCCCTAAGCTAAGGTGCCATTAATTCAAACTTAAAATATAATTCAAAAGATAACCAAGAGGACAAAATTAACAAAAATCAAAAGATAACAGTCTCAATTCTAAACCCACAGTTCATTCCAAGGTGCGCAATATATACAAACCAAAAGGCATCAATTCAACTTAAACATTTACATAACATACTCAAGTTCAAGTGTCACAATTAGGTATAATCTATAAATACAACCGTAGCACCTAATTTATTACAAAACACATCTTTCCTTGGGCACGCCTCGAGCCCTCAACCTTCATTAAGTCCTATTTGGGAAGAGAATAAAAGATAACAAAAGGGGGTAAGTCCTAAGGACTTAGTGAGGGGGGAAGTATGGCATTAGACAAGGACAAACTATCAAAATGTAGAAACAAGTAAACAAATTCAACCACAAGCAAAACTTTATGATATGAAGTAATGATGTAACATAGCACATATGATACCAAATTTGACAGACTATTGACAACTCCATCCTTATTACTCCCAGGATAGAACATAAATGACAATAAACAGTAACATAGAGTATAATAAACATAACAAATTTTTCTTATTCTCCCAAGAACTTGGCTTGGTACCCAAGCACTTTGATCGATACCCAAGCACTCAGCTCGATAGACATGTGGCATGGCTGGCCGCATGCCAGATCCCGCCACTCACAAACTGCTAACCTCCAACTACCTACAAGTTAGGATTTTAAATGGGTACTAGCTAGGAGAATAGCCACCGTCAGCCCACACCGCCCAGTTGTCTTTCCCAACCTAGCCTAGAGCCCAACTCGATCGTGGCATCCCAGCGGGCGGTAACACCTCAAGAGCGTCCTCAAGGTGACTTAACATTATACCAATAGATAATACATTTCAAAGCCGGCAAGGCCATAAAAATAGTATATAAAATTGAACAAAATGATTTAAACGGGGGTACAAAACGAGGTTGGTTAGTAAGACCAAAATAACAACATATATAGGGAGAGCCGGCAAGGCTGTAGGGTATACGAGATAGAACAAATATCACAATAAGAGTTCTAAGTACCAAAATGAGTATAGTCAAATTCAATGGACATTAAAGATCCTTTATTCCCAGAAAAGGAAAGACTAAACCCTCACCTTAATTTCCACGATAAAAGCTATCCATGCTTTACTATCCTACAAATCTCAGCTCTTCATAACCTATTTCAGAAGAACATGCTTAATGTCAAAATGCTTGTATCAACCTTTAAATAATAATTAAGCTATTTATATCTTAATATCAATTGTTTTACAATTACTACAATATTTTAAGGGTCGGTTCTGAAAATACTGCAAGGTAACATGCTAATTATGCCATTAATGCTATGATATCTATGAGGATCATATTTGCTCTGGTTGATAAATCAATTCAGATTCCTATAATATTTAGTCCTTGCAACGTTACATAAAGTTGATTATAAGATTACAACGATTAAATCTATCTATTGATAATTCAGTCTTTAACAATTAGGTTCCATATATCAACATACATAAAATTATAATTACCTAATTTAACTTAATTAATCAAGGATTATATATATATAGTAAATTTAGGTCCACTAAGTATTATATATATAACCATGCATTCAGTTTTCGATCCCAATTCATCCAAAATTTCCAACTTTCACTAAGATACACGAAATTATACATCAACCAGAACAACCAAAGGCTTAATGGTAATAAATTCCATTTCCTAGTAAATTTATCAATTTACTCAATTTTCAAAACCAAACCACCTCAAGACAACACCATGCATGCGATCACCATGACAAGCTAAACATTCTACCCCAAGTCCGCCACCGCTAGAGTGGCTAACCACCACCAATTAACACATCTCAACGTATACAGAAGAATGCCCAGATCAATTTTCAACTCCGTCATCAAATTAACTGTCAATTGAGGCCTTAACCGCATTACTCTACCACCTCCACCATCGCAAATTTTGTGCCAGCGATCGAAACCAGAAATAGAAATTACCATCTTGCTCTCTAAGCTAAATTCTATAGAACCTACCTCCCAGACTCAAGCTTCCGCCGTCGAATCGCTATGTTCGCCACTTGCCGCAACTACTCAACTTCTGGCTTTAATTTCCTTATGATTCACTAGTTAGAATAGGTTGCATGTAGTACGATTGTGCTGCTAGTGATGACATGAAGCTTATGGTTGGTTTGACTTTGAGAATTGGCCGTTGCTAGAGGGGAATTGACATAGGGGAAAGACGCAATTGGCAAGTAGAAATTTGAGAAATTAGGGGGAGGGGGTGTTTGCTATTTAAAGGATAATTTTCGGTAGCTATAGATTGACCCCCAGAGAATTACTTTTAGTTCTCAATTTGATCCTTTGTTTGTTGAGTGCCATTGATTAACTTATTTGACTGAAAATAATTTCAATTTGACCCACAAAACTTTCAAATGTCCTACAATTAAATTCTTTCCTAATTATGTTTTGACCCCCAAATATTTTTAATCAAATTAAGATGATGATTTTTAAATTTTTTACCCATTAATTTTTAGGGTTACAAAAGGCATCATCTTTATATTTTATTTTATGACTCCAATTTTCTTGAGAGGATCTTGGAGAAACCCTTCTCACATTAGAATTTTTTCCTAAGCATGATTATTTAAATATTTTGCATCATTTGTTAGTACATCTTTCAAAACATAACACTAATTGAATAGTGAACTAATCAAAATCTATACGGTTATATATAACACAATAGTGTAGGACTTATATTTTTTAAATCTGACCAATTTTTTAATTTTTAGGATTTTGAGTTTTTTAAGTAAATTAAAAAAATTTATTAGTTATTGTTTATTAATTTGATCTATTCCATTTAAAGATACCTAAATTTTTGAAATCATTTTCTTTATTGGAACAAATCATTCTTTATTTACCTTTAATACCAAAAATGATTGTGTTTTATCTAGAAAATCTCTTTCATCTTTATTCTTAATATATGTAAAATTTCTTAATAATTTGAACTCTATAATTTGATAAGTTTTTCATAATTTTTTCCTTATCTTTAATAACTTATCTATATTATTATATATGTAGCATAGTTTTGAATTGATTTAATTGTGGAATTTTGTTCAAATATTGAATTCTTAGAAATTTGAATTTTTTAATTAAATTAAGGAATTGTTATTAGTTATTGATTATTTTTTAATTTTATTTTAATGCAACTAATATATCTACAAATAAAATATCATATTGTTGCTTATCTAAATGGCAATATAGATAATTTATAAATATCAATAATTGTATTTTTATCTCATTAGATAAGTTTAGAATTTAAAAGATATTTTATAAGTACTATATTAAATTACTCTTCATAAAATTCTATCTTATAAACTTAATTAATCAAAAGATTAGTAGATAAAATTTTCATTTATTTTACACATAAATTTCTTTAATTTACAAATTGTTCCTTTTATATTTTATTCTATATTATTCGTGTTATCATTCTATATTTTTAAAATTTAATTATTCTTATGATGGAATTTTTGGATATGTAAAATATTTTTAGATAAAACCATATGTATAGGATATAAAAAATAATTTAATTTGAAGAATTTATCTCAAATAAAAAAAATATTGATTTAAATTATTTTAGTATTTTAACAATATAATAATGGGAAACTCATTTTCAATTGTTTGAAGAGACATATATGGTTGACATGGTTGAAAATTTTCAAAAACTTGATAAATGACCACTCTAATCAAAATAATATCAAATTTTAAATTGTTTGTTGTTTTTAGTTACATAATTTTATATTTTAAATCATGTACATCTATTTTTTGTATTTTAATAATACATAAGAATATTTTTACATAGATTAATGGTATAAAATTTAAATAAAAATTGACTGAAAGTAAGTATCTATTAAATTATTTGTACATTTTATACTTACAAATGAAATTTCTAAGAGATTGACATTTATTTTGAATTGAACAATGAAAATTTACGTTTTGTTTTATGACTATTTACATAATGCATGTTATTGATAATTTTAAAATTAATAAAAATAACCATATATATAAACAAAAACAAAAATTTTATTAAAATTGTATGGAATATCAAGAAATATTTTAGTTTATAAAGCATTGTATATATATTACAAACTACTTACTAAATTAGTAACCAAATAATAACCTAATATAAGTTATTTTTATAAATACGATACAAAGAGAATATATATTTACTTATAATAAATACTTGGCATTTTAAAAATCTTAAACAGTATGAAAATTATAGTTGTGGCTTCCAGAAGCATTATATTACAAAAAAATATATTTTATTATTTATCATATCAAAATATGTATATATATAAATATATAATGAATTTTAAAAAGTATATTGAGTGAAATGTTCTACTCCATTTTTATTTTCTTAATTCTTCCATTTATTTTTAAAATTTTATCTTTTAAAAATTTGTGTATAATTTACAAATTTAGAAATAACAATTCTTGATGTTCTACAACTTATTAAGTACATATAAATTATCTTTGAACATAATATCTTTAATTGAAATATTGTAATTAATGTGAGAGGTAAAGAATTCGAGATTGAACGAACTTCTGATACGTGTGTGTATATAAAATAAATTAAAATATTCACATTATTTTATTTAATTAGCAATAGATTTTTTTTCTTTAAAAATTACAAATAGTTCCAATTCAAATTTTTTAATCACCTGAACTAAAATATATATTATTATAAAATAAATTATGTCATTGATGAAACTATTTTTGGCATATCGCGCCGAGTATATGCTAGTTTATATCTATACCGCTCTATATGCTAGTTTATATCTATACCGCTCTATATAGAGTATTTTGAAAATCATTTCATTAATATTGTCAATTTCTAGAATTTTTTCCTTTATTCTTTTTATGCGTCCTTCAAATTATTTATTACTTGCTTTGTTTGTTTGTTCATCTTTTTTTAATTCATTTTTGTTTGTCCAATTTAGATATGTTACATAATTAAAGAGATTTTTAAGATTTTACTATCTATAATTTTCTTTTCAATCATAAACAAAGCCTATTATTTAGCTTTTATTTATTATTAAATTTATAAACTTTTTGTATCTTTTTGCTTATTACTTAGTTTGAGTTATCAATTCATTTATTTTATTTTTATTTTTATTTTGAAATTCTCTTCTTGTTCATTTAATTTTATAATTCTATGAGATTAGGTATATTAATTATTCTTAATATTTTTTTTAATTTTGGTATATTCATATTAGTTACAATTTTCTTTTTAACCATCGATAAATTCTGCCATTTAATTTTTATTTTATTTAAATCATTGTATTTTTATTATATTTTTTGCCATTCTTTGAATTAAATTATCAATTTATTTGTTAAATTTTGCATTATACTTTTAAAGTTTCTTTTTTGTTCATCTAATTTTATAATTTTATAGGATGAGATAAATTCTTTTTTAAGAATTTTAAAATTTATATCACTTTTTGAATATTTATAATTTTAAAAGTATGTCATTTAATTTTTATTTTTTTTATTCATATACATAGTTATATACATATGGTTCTATATATTACTTTATTAGTATATATTTCAAATTTTTTTTAATCTATCTGAAAAATTTTATGGGATTGTTGTGATAGAAAATTCACGAATAATTTTTAAAGTTGTAACATTGAGCATAATTTGATCTGTCAAAATTTATATCCAACTTTTTTATTTTTTTAAAATTTTCATTTGCTTGAAAGGTTAACAACTTCTTTTGTTAGTCACTATTTTTCTGCCAACTGTGATATATATATATATATATATATATAATATGAAGATTTGATTATTTACATAAAAGACTTTAGAATAAATATAATGATTTTTTTCCACATTTTCTTTTTACATTCTAATTTTTATCTTTATATCCCCTCATTAATTCCTATTTTAAAATAAATTTTGAGTTTATAATTATTTTATCAATTTACTATTATTTTAACTTTGTTTACAAATATTAAATTCTTTTTTTCACTTATTTGATAATTAAGTTATGAGTCAAATTAAAAGGTTTCTTATAGATTTTAACTTTAAATTATCTTATAGATATTTTTTTATTTTTTTAAATTTTTTATCTTTATTATCGTAGTTTTGTCCAGACTTAATTGATTTTTAATCAAAAACTAAATTAAATAAGATGTTCTTTTTAATTTTTTGTAACTTATATATTATCTAATTCTTTATATTTTAAGTTTCAACTTAATAAATATTCATCGTCCTTTAAGTTTAAAATAATCTTAAAATATTTTAGTTTTAAGTTTTTTTTTTTTTTTGACAACTCTTAAACTATTAATCTTATGCCTTCTCCTTCCCATATATTTTGTTTTTGATGCAACTTTCTTTTAGTTTTTGATTGTATCATATTTGTTTGATAAAGTGTAAAGTTATATTTATAGGCTTTTATCTTTAAAAGCTTTATTTTCTTTTCCTTTACCTTCTTGCTAAATAATCTTGAAATTCATTTTTCATAACATGTATATAAGATATCATGTTCTTTAATGTTTTTATATATTCTAAACTTTTAAATACTAAATTTTAATATGTTGGAGTGATATTTAATTTTACTCATAACTTGATCATTTTTTTTATTTCTTGTAATATTTTGATTTTTGTGTTGTTATTCTTAATTATATCTATAATTCAATAGTTTTATTAAAATATAGAGTTTTTCTATGCATGGCATGGGGATAACGCTAGTTCTCTCGGGGGTGGGGGGGATTTTGGACTCGATTCAAAAATATGTTGAATTGAGTACACTTGAATATTCAAGAGAGTTTTGCTTGCTTGATTATTGAAATCAATCTCAAATATATATATATATATACATACATATATACGTGTGTATACACACACGCAAGTACATATTATATAGATTTGCTAATCTTGCAAAAATGATGAAGATAAAAGAACTTTAAACAATGCCTAATAGTAGTTATGCACATAGTACTAAGTTTGGACCTAAATTATTTAAGTATGAATATAAATTCAAGTGGCAAATATCTTAAACTGATTCAGAGCTCTTTTTTGATTTATCACTCTAAATATGTCCTTTGAAGGTTCGTAATTTCAGTATACACTTACGTTTAGGCAATGTTTGGTTTTTTTTTTTATTATCAAAAAAAGAAAAAATGTTTGGTTTTATCTTTTATGTGAATTTAATATGTATTTTGAGAGAATAAATATTGAAAGTAATATTGAAGAATGTGAAAGTAGTGTCGGGAATATAATGGATTTTTTTATTATATTTTGAAAAATAGTTAAAAATTGATTTTGAATAGTTTTGGTATATTTGTTTATATTTTGGGGAAAAATATTTTTTACTTAACAATCAAATTAATACTTTTTTATTAAATTCTTAGGGTGAAAGTGAAATTGAGTGATTTTTTTATAGCTAGAATAATAAATATATATAATGTGTATATATATGTATGTATATATTGAAAAATAAGGAAATTTTGAAAATAATGAAGGATGTGAAACAGTATTTTGAGAGAGAAAAAATAAGAGCATGTATGATTATATTTTACCAAAATAATTTTATTTTGAGAAAACATAACCAAATATTCCCTTAATTTTTTTTTTCCAAAGCTATTCGAATAAAAGTAGTAGTTGTTGTACTTAATTGAATTGGACTTATAGCCGATGAGAAGGATCATGACCTAACTTAGCGACCTATATGGCACTAGGGATGGTTGAACCCACTTGATGGTTTGTAGGAGAACAGGAGAGGGGACTCAAGTAATGAAAGATTAAAGAAAAGGTAATAACTATTCTTATAATTATTATTCCCGAACAAATACTAAAGGGCTTCTTTGTTTATGTTTTAAATTTGTTGTAATCATTTAAAAAATAAATTATTAATAATTTATAATTTATTTTTATTTTAAAATACATTTAGCACTAGTTATGTATTTTCTCTTTCTATTTTATTAATTATTATTATTTGTCTCCATCTATAATTTACTAAACAGTTTAAACCCTGTATAATCATTGTCTTTTCAACAAATAATCAAGTACAAAGTCATTTTCAATTAATTTTTCAAATTTTAAAAATATAAAAAATAAAAAATATAAATGAATCCACAACCAATCAGGTTCGTAGAAGAAAATGAAAAGGATGTGTTTCTTTCTTTTTCCGGTTCCTTCTTTTTATTATTTCCTCTTTCCAATGCCTCTTTGAAAATCTGTGCGTCCCATTTGTGCATGGCGCCAAACGGCTGCCAAATCAGTTTCTGTACTCGATAGAATGGAGGCCCACACACGGAGTCCTAACTACAACCGTCCACGTGTGATGTCGCTCTGAAACGTGTAAGCGCAGCAAGAGCGATGAGGAAGGAGATTCTGATGCGGGGCCTCTCTCTTCGGTACTGAGCCGTGCGGAGAAGTCCATGCGAGGGGGATTGATATTCTACGAATGGGGTCCACGCGGTTGGCGGTGGTTGACATTTAGGCTTGTTCATTTTCTTTTTTAAATTTATTTTCATCTATTTTCGTTATTTAAAAATACATTATTAATAGTTTTTTTTTTATAATTTTTATAAAGTTATCTTTAACTCAAAATATGTTTCCTAATAAGATAGATATATATATCTTCTTTTAGTATTATTTTTATTATTATCTCTTTCTACTTATAATTTATTGAATTCCATTATAATCATTATTTTGCAGATAATATATCTAAATATAAATTTATGTTCAATTCATTTTTTTAACTATCTTTTTAAATTTAAAAATATTAAAAATGAAAATAGAACCAGATGACCTCACCTCTTAGTTCCCACTGCAAACTTGTGTGGAACTGTACAAGTTCACCCTCGGTTTCTACATTTTATTCATCCATCATAAGAGAAATTGTCAAAAAATGGTCCTATAATTTTTTGGGAAAAAGGTCACACGCGATACGGATTCGGTGGTTTGAGTGTGAGTGTATATATATGTAGTTCATAAATACCTAAAACGTAAGAGATAACGATGATGGCGACCAAAAGCATAAGATGTGTGTATGAATTTTTCCCTTATTTCCATGGAAATAATTGAAAAGAGTTGAAATGTTTTCATAAAATGAAAGTGGAGGATGGGCAGCTTTGACGGTGTTTAAAGAATTGAATCCAATTCACTCTTTAAGATTAACCATATAATGTTCCATATTTTATCAGCAGTATAAATGTATTTTGAATTTTCTATTTTATTTTTATTTAATTTTATAAATTATAACATATGTATTAAATAATTTTTTTATAAAAATAATTAATTAAAAATTAAATATATTTGGTGCTTATATATATATATATATATTAAGTTCATTGAATAAGTGATGAAATAGAGATCGAAATAGATGATTGGAAGTGGTAAAAATGGAGATTTTGCGTATAAAATCTTTCCTTTTCATTTGCTTGATCTGAGCAGATCTTATGAAAAGAAATTATAAAGCAAGAGGAAAGGGTATAAAAGGAACTCCAAAATATTAAAAGTCGTCATATCTGATAAATTGAAAGCAACGTTGAAAGCATTAGAGCGCTGAATGCATCAGGCGAGCGGAGATTGTGGCAAAAAACATGGACGCAAGAAACAGACATACCAAATATCTTTTATTTTTCCATGAAATCAATTAAATCAATTTGACATTGGCTCCAATCCATTTCAACCAATCGCATTCAACTGTTGCCTGTTGGACAACAATACATTATTATTATTATTATTATTATTATTATTATTTTTTTTTTTTGAAGACAAAACTCTTTGTGTGATTTAGGGGTTAAGCCGCAAAACAGTTTCATTCAAAATCCCATTATGTATATATATATGGTTGGCCCACAGCCCACTCTTTGATTTCATCGAACGAGTGTATTAATTATTAATTAACTGAGACGCGTTAGCTAATTTCTTGTTCTTTTCCCCCCAAATTTTTAATATAAATAGTCTACTTCTGGAAATGTAATAGTCGAAAATGACGAATGTTTTTCGTTAATCTCTTGCTCTCGATGTAGGGAAACTTGTCAAAATGCTAATTGCATGGATATAATATAATACCGAAAAGAAGAACAAGAACACAACAAACTAAACCTAATTGATGTGAGTCAGAATTTTATTGGATCAGTTGTGTTTTTTTGACTTATCACAACTCCGTGCAACCGTTTTGGCATTCTTGAATGTCTTAAGGTCTGGTTGTCCAATGAAAAACATCTAATGTTCAAATTAGAATTTGCGTGGCTGGCAACAAAAATAATTAGTCAAGAAGAATGATGAAAAAGTTGTGGGAATGTTTGGATAGATTTCCCAATAACAATATTATTTTGAAGAAATATAATCAAATATATCTCTATTTTCTTTTCAAAACATACATTTTTCAATATATACATACATATATATATATATATATATTATTATTATTATTCTAATATTAAAAAAATCACTCAATTCCATTTTCACCCCCCAAAACCTAATAAAAAAAGCATTGGTTTGACTGTTACAGTAAAAAATGTCTTTCCCAAAATATAAATAAATATACCAAAAAATAACTTTCACACTCTCCAATAATTCATATTCTAAAAATACATAATAAAATCACACAAAAAAACATAACCAAACATTCCCCATGTCTTTCCTTCATTTTTCCTTGGATACCTTTTACACATTGAGAAGATTGATTCCCACATGAATTCTATTTCTTTGACGTTATTTTTTTTTTATTTTTGTGGGGGTAATCCTGATGAGTCCCAACTTTCTTGACTTCTATGTGGACTCTAACTCTTTACTTCGGTGTGTGACGGGCTATTTTCAAGCCTCTTACTTTTTGGGTGGGCCTAAACAATTTGCATGGGCGTTATTCTTTAACTCATTTCAATATTCTTTTTCTCTTCTAATTTATAGGGGATAAAGCCCATCACTAAATCATAGGCTTCCATTGGACCTTTGGCCTGATTGCAACTAGACTCAATTGGGTCAAACTCCTACTTCTCCTATATATATATATATATATATATCATTAATCAATTTCTCCCCACTCAGCCACACCTCAAGCTTAAAGTGGTCAAGTTGAATGAAGGTGAGTTTGGTTTTCTAGTTTTCCTACGAGTCCTCGTCTAGGCAATCCTACTCCTAAGGATCCAAGGTGGGGCTTTGGCATGCTCACTCTTGAGGTTGATTCCACTCATCTTACTAAATGCACATTATGTAGTATCTATTTGTCAGAAGCTACTGCAGCGCATCCTCTATGCCTCTCCATTTAAATTGTACGTTCACTTCTAAAATTACCGAACTTTTGAAAGCCAAAGGTGGTGATCTCACTTCTTGTTCAAGACTTTCTATAATTTGTTGTTCGCAGGACATACCAACATGCAGTAGTGCAACACAATAAATAAATATTGCAAGTCAGATTATCATCACAATTGAGATAATACGTGCGTTTTTATCAATTTGAAATTCAAAAAAAGCATACGTGATCAGAGTTATACATATAGCATGCGAGATCAGAATTAAATATATAGCATATTCAAGGCAAAACAAAATTTATGTATCTGTCCCGATCTTGCATCATGAATGTTTGTCAAGAAACAACCCAATTCCTTTAGTCCCAGCCAAGGACTATATTTACTTAGTTGGGGATCTCCAAAGATGCACTGCTAGCATCTCATTCAAATGACTTGACCCCATTCAGAGTTAAACTCTTACTATACCAACAATAATCAACACCTACCAGGCTTTTAGGTAAGAGACACTAGATACAAAGTATCAATTTAATTTTAGGTACAACTCGATACACTCAGCAATTTATTTATACCACATTGAACCTACCTTGTGGGATCTCCACTTGATAGGTTAGGTGCCACTATAGGTATATCACTAATGGATTTTCAGTCTCATCTCCAACTTGAATTTATGAATAGAGGACAAATCAAGTCCTTTAGTTAAAGGGTCTGCAATATTATCTTTGGATCCAACAAAATTAATTGCTATGACCCTTTTAGATACTAACTCCCTTATAGACTTTAGTCTAACTTGGATATGTCTTTTAGTCTTTTGATTGAACTTTAAACTTCTAATTTTTGTAGTTGTGGTTTAGTATTTTAGACTAGGTTTCCTGCCTTTTCAGAATTCAAATGAAGTGCTTTCTTTATATTTCAGGGGAACTCTATTCAGAATATGGCAAACAGTATTCAGAGCTTCCCCCCACATGTACTTGGGCAACCTAGAATTCAAAAGCAAATTGTTAATCATGTCTATAAATGTTTTATTCTTTCGCTCAGTTATCCCATTCAAAATGGGAAAATAAGGGGCAGTTCCTTCATGAACTATGCCAAAATTTCGGCAATATTCATGAAATGGGTTGGACCCATATTTTCCACCCTTATCTAACATTAACTGTTTAATTTTTCTACCAGTTTGTGTTTCGACTTCATTTTGAAACGTAATGAACTTTTCTAGTGTTTCATCTTTATGTTTTAATAAATAAACACAACAATACCTACTGTTATCATCTGTACAGGAGATAAAATATCTTTTATTATATTTTGTTAAGACCTTATTGAACTCACAAATATTTGTGTGCACTAAGTTAAGAATTTCAATTTGCCTTTCAACCGAGTGGCAAGGCTTTCTCATTTGCTTAGCTTCAGCACAAAGTTGACATATATGACCTCATTCAATTTCATGTTTAGGAATTAAATTTAAGTTCATCATTTGTTTGACATAACTAAAATTTAAGTATCCTAAATGACTATGCCGAATAGATGAATTCTCAATAACATTTATGATAGGAGAATTAGAAAATTCAACTTTATTTGAACAAATAATGTTCTCAACTGGCAGTTTAAACAAACCATTAGAAAGATAGCCTTTACAAATAAAAGTTTCATAATATAAAATTTCAACTTTATTTGACTTGAAAGAAATTCCATAACCCTCCTTAATTATTACAAAACCACTTATTATATTTCATTGAACTGCTGGGACATGATGCACCCTTTGCAGAGACAATATGCACCCCAAAGGAAATTTTAAGGTCACGTGTCCTATCCCAAACACTTTGGTTGCAGTTGAGTTCCCTATCATTGCAGTCCTTCTGCTAGCAGGTTGGTAAGACATAAAATAGTGATTTATCAGTATAAACGTGTACATTAGCACTAGTGTCTATCAGCCAATCATATGGTTCATAAATAGAGAATAATTTGGAGAAACATACTCGTCAATCGATACATTAGGAACTCCAACTTCGTTGGTGTCTCCAACAACCATGTTAACAACTAGTCCAGCAGACTAGGTTTTAGCTTTAGCTTTCTTGGAGGGACACTCCTTAGCCTAATACCATTTTTGTCCACAATTCCAACAAGGCCTATTTACCTTTGGTTTCTTAATAATTTTAGATTTTTCTTTATCGATAGTTTTAGAATTTGGGTTTAGTTGACTTTTTCCTTTCTCACTATCACATTTGCCTTAGGATTCTACTCAATAGGAACATTATGAGATTGATTTCTATGTTCCTCTTCTATGCTAATGGCAATCATCAGATCATCTAGAGTTAATTTCCCTTTTTGATGCTTTAGAGTCATGCCAAAATTTTTTCATGATTTGGGGAATTTATCAACAATAGACATGACCATGAATTTTTCAGGAAGTTTCATCTCAGCATCAGCCAGAGAAATGCTCTAAATTGATCAATTCATGTGTCCATTCAGATTACAGACTTGCCCTCAACCATTTGATACTTCAAGAATTTGAAAATCAAATGTTTTTTGAGCCCTTGCTCTTCAGTATTGTATTTTTTATCTAATTCATCCCATAAAAACTTAGCCAAATAGAAATTAGAACAATATACATCAAAGAGTGTATTAGAAAAGGCTGACAGAATCACTCCTTGAACAATCTAAACCTTCATTTTCCAATCGGCTATTTCTTTAGTCCTGGGATCAGCTTCAGTTGGTTCTGGCATGGTCAACTGAATCAATGAAAGAAGACTTTTCATCGCCAACTAGATTTTCATATGTTGTTGCCAATGCTTAAAGAACTGGCCTGAGAACTTTTTTGAAAGGCCAAAAAGGTCAAATTTTATTAACATAACTTCACCAATAGCACCAATATTTGAAGCCATGAAAGAACTCAAGAAATTAATCCTAAAGCAAAATTTCTAAGTAGAATTATAGGCAAGATTCCTAGATAGGTTATCTAATTAAAAATTTCAAGCAAGATTTCTATATAGGATATCTAATAAGAATTTTCAATAGATAAATAACACACAAAATTACTCATTTCTTCAAGATTGTTGTTCGCAGAATATACCAACATGCAGCAATGCAACACAATAAATAAATATTGTGAGTCAGATTATTAGGAATTGGAACAGATAATCATAATTGAGGTAATACGTGTGTGTTTATCAATTTGAAATTCAAATAAAGCATGCGTGATCAAAGTTATACATATAGCATGCGAGAACAAAATTAAACATATAACATATTCAAGGCAAAACAGAATATATGCATAAATTTAATCAGATACGAGTTCAGAAAAAGCCAAAATTATATATATCAACCGACGCTTAAAAAGCAGTAAAGCATGCTGTCAGTATAATTTAAACAAGATACAAAATTTAATAGAAAGCTTAGTTTAAGGATTCTGCATCATAACATCATCAATTAGATGATCAAATCATAGAATTCTATTTACCTTGAAGAAACGAGCACCCCAACTCACCAGTGCAATGAGTACAGTATTGCTCCTCCTTGGATGAAATAGTCCAGAATGATCAAATGCATTTCGTCTCGTTCACCTTGAACAGTACTCAGTTGCCGGATTAGAATAAGATAGTCGTATATCAAAAAAAGGGAAACGATTTATAGGATTGGATAAATAATTTGTGGGGCGAATATCAAAATAAAAAGGGAAAGGAATTTGAGAGAGCAAGAACGTGGGAAGAAATTCCTTTGGCGTGAATGTAGTGTATGTAGACGGCTTAATATTTGAGCCAATTAAAAAATGACATGTGTAAATAATATATTAGTTATTAATTTAAAATTTTCTATTTATGTATTCAAATTTATTAAATTAAATTCTAAATAATAAATAGTTAATTTTAATTAATATTCTAATATTTATTTTATACAAATCAAATGCTAACAAGTGTTAAGATGAAAATGAATCATATCAATTAAATCAAGTCTGGTGGTGTAGCAATCTCAAGTTAATCAAGTTGGGACACGTGACGCATCCATGTACGTGGACCAATCAAATCAAGAATATTTGATATTATCTTTTAATATGTACATGAAAGAAATAATTATCAAATGTATTCAAGTCATTTTGGAGTCTCCTATTGAACACCTATATAAAGGGATGATTAAAGACTCGTATGTACACATATTCACATATACATATTCATATATTCTCAAACTTCAAGACTCAAATTTTCAAGCTTTAAGTTTCTGCTGCAACGACGTATTGTTACGGCAAAAGTCCTATATCTCTTCAAAGCATCAAATTATCAAGTCCTTTGATCTCGGAGTCAAGGTTCAAGTTTCAAAAAAACTGTATAGTGTCTTTTACCAAGTCTAAGGATACTACACTATATATCCAAGAACAAACTTCAAGTTCTTGGATCATATATATTGGGAAAAGAATTAAGAGATTAGTTTTGTTAGGGAATTTATATTTTTTCTCTGATAAATTGTAATTCCCATATTATTCTTTAGTATAAATTTAATTTGTTCATTATTTTTCTTTCTCTTGTGACTTAATTTTGCAGACAACAAAATTTGTGTGAACAGTGTATTCTCGCGATTTTAGTGTACTCTCAATTTTGCAAAAGGCAGACTATTTATAAGCGAGATTAGGGTTAGAGTCTGCCCATGGCCTCTAACATGTCATCGCAGCCAATAGCATTCTGCCACATCACCTATACACATCACACGTTTGCTTGCGTCATGCCATGTGTCCCACATCTATCATCATCATGAGCATGTATTGTGCCACATGTCCCACGTCCATCAGCATCATGCGTGTTCCGCATAGTCGACTCCTCCAAATCCTAGATATCAAGCCAATCTCCAACGGGTCTTGACTTAGTCAACCCTTATCCGATCAACTGTATCCACGGTTAAGTGTTTTGAAATTTTAAAATTTCAAATAAATTTTGTCCAAAAAGAATAGACTAAGACTAAGACATTCACCCTAACGCTTGCGCCCCATGATCCGGAGCCAAGCCTGGCAGCATGCGTGTGGTCCACTTATATGAATTCCTTAAAAAAATATTTTATCAAATATTCTTACTTGAGTCCAATATAAATTAATTCACACTTGTTTACAAAATCAATGTGGGGCAAGTGAAAGGTTGAATAACCCTTCAACTCCTCTACTTGGTTTTATAATTCACAAGCAAGTCTCTACTTTCTTAATTTATCAATATGAGACAATACGATACTTAAGCATTTTATTCTTACTCCATTTTAACATATTAATTATCTTTGGATTTCAATCATAATTGACATCCATTCAAATAATAATTAAACATGTAATGTGGCAATGATTATGCCAATAACAACAGAATTATTACGTATGTTTTAGTCCTTTCTCATTTCCAAATCTTTCTGCGTGGATGGCTGTTCCTTTCGCAATAATTATTGTATTCCTTCCCAACGCTTTCTTTTTTGGTGGTGTTCTAGTTAAATTTTCTTTTCAATTTATCACTGTTTTACTAACTCCTTTGGTCGATCCTATCGCCCTTTGACGGTATAGTAGGATAAATAGCAAAGCCGCTATGGCCCATGATTTAGTAAGCCCTTCTTTGAGCCTCTGCTGAATTCTGCTTGCCTCGCAATGATCCTCATGGTGCAGGTTTGGTATATTCTCTGAAAAGACTAGATGTCTCCAAAAACAAAAGAAGCATTGGAGCCATCAGTAATGAAAAAGCCAGAGTCTAGCAAGAGAACATAGGAAATATAGAATGAGTTGCGAGGTATTGTCACTCGTTGTTCCTATAAAAGGTTGCCTTCCCCCCATCCCCCATTCCGCCAACTGTAACTGGTTAACGTAACTATATCTTCACCCATAGGTCACTTGGATGAGGGTTGTCCTTGTGGGAGATGAAAAGATATTGTCTGTAGGGAGCCTGAACAAGTCTTTGTGATTCTTTGTTTTTCAGAGTAGTTTCTCCATGATAGTCAGTTGTTAGCTAATAGAGAGATGTGGTTTTCTACAAATCGCACCAAATTATGATGGTCGAGGTGACCTACCTCGTTATTTAAGGGCCCAGATCAGACTTTCTTAGACAAATGAACCTGTTATTGATGAGTGTCAAAAAATGATAAGTTATGGACTATTTGTAGTAATGGATCTTCTAGGGCCAATATGTTGGCATAATCTAAATGCTTCATTGCTGTGTTGACCCATCCAAGGATAGTGTTTAGCTCATATATGATTGGTTAAGCCTATGACGGAATAACTGGCAAATGTGGAGCCAATAGTTTGAATAATCATCAAGTTCTTGGCCATAACGCCTAGATATTATGTTTTTGATTGGGCCTTTCGATGTAGGCCCATGATTCATGTAGACAAATACCCACCTCAGGGTCGGATCTGCAACTATATTTATGTTTTTGCCCGGAGATTGCAGATCATGATTGTATATCTTAAACTAAAAACACCAAATCTTTTATTCGCAATGCTTTTTCCTCGGTTTCAGTTTCAAATTCCTAAATCTACAATCCAAATATATGAACCATAGGCAAATAGTAGTGTAAATTCGTGTACTTGGTTAATTCTATTCCTATAGTTGTATCTGACGGCAACGGCTTCTATAATCAAATCCAAATGCAACTCATCCTATTTAGGCTCCCAACCTTTTGGCAATATAATCAAGATAGTTAATCAAAAATATCTTATACTTCTTGCAAACTTAATTTAATCAGTCAAATTAAAACCATACTTGGAAGAGACTGACATTTGATTAGCTTTAAAATTATTCCACATAAAGTTACAGCAAAAGCCAAGTCTGCTTAAATCTTCATGCTCAGGTCCTATGACTATGGCGGTTCGCTAGCTAGCTCGGTCACTTCGTCCCGTAGCAAATGGACCGGCAGTGCTCGAAGTCTATCAAATATACCCAAATTTTTTTGAAAGTTTATTTATAATTAATTTGAGACAACTCACAGAATCCATCCGTCAAATACCGTCCCAACATTGACCTTGTAAATCACCATTGATAATATAGAAAAATAAGAATCAATTCCACCCTTGTCTAAAGAACAAATACCAGCTTGTCGACCTAAAACTCTAGCCAAATTTGTCGCCCAACGAATTTACAGACACAAACCAGAACACAACCTTGTATCTTATTGATGATCCTCATGCAATAAGAACTCACCCGGGCTTGCACATGACACTCATATAATGCTAACAACAAATTTTGGAATTATTTATCAATACAATAGTATATGCATATTGGTTGTATTATGTTTTTTTTCTTGCGGTGACAACATTGCCACTCTACTTCAAACATTAGAGAATGCAACACTCACAAGACAACCTTTCAATATTTAACTGTTGAGACTTTTCAAATTTAAAATACAGAGAGTTGGAGCTGTTTGATCTGGTTAGCTGAAAAAATATTTTCATATAATGGGCTTGATCAATAAACATAGGCAAAAGCACCTGGCGAACTCAACAATCACGTTTACACTTGCCTTTTCTGAGTTCCCAGGTAGAATAATGACCATCATATATAGGTATACCTTCTGCCAGCTAGCTAAGGGTAGCAGCAAAGTCAAACCATTCGACTTTGTAAGAAAACTCGGTGACAGAGAGCTTCAGAAAATAAAAAATGGGTGCCTTCATGTAAATTCATTCCGCATTGGCTGTTGATCTCAACCCTGACAAATAAAGAAAAGCAATTTAGAGTTGAAGAGAGTATGTGAAAATAGAGACAGAATATGGCAAATCTTACATCATCATACAAGTAGTCGGCAACTCGTAAATATATTAATGGTCATATTATCAGGTTTATTCCTGAAATGAAGGCATTCCACCCAGTTTCCTGGCTTTTATCTCTTTCTTCTAGTACTCAGCTGAGACTAAGAAAACTCTGCCCAAAGGTTCTTATTTTATGTGCCGGCATCAGTAGGCTAAATTCAAATAGAAGCTACAAGAAGAGGGGATAAGTAAACTTTTAACTGTTTCAAATGCGACTTCGCGTCTGCGTGTACACTATCCTTGGACAAAATTCCTTGAAAGTCTGCATTAAACCCAAACTTGGAAACTGAGTAAAATCTACTCACAAAAAGACATGAAATGATGATTTCATGAGAAAAAAACTCATTGCCAAATCAATTGTTCGAAGTACATCTTTTTTGTGTTTTTGATATAAATAATAGGTGTGCAGACTGGATTGATTGCATAAATTGCAAGGAATGTTGCACTAAACACACCTGGTCACATGTTGAACCACCCACCAACCATAAGTAAAGAAAAAAAATCTGGGCATCAAAATGATGAATGTAGTACACAAACTTCAGTACTCCAATTTAATACAAAGGATCAACTATTTATATTTTCTTTCCAGAAATCATGAAGCAGTCATAACCGCAACTCTTATATTTTATTTTTTAGGGGGTCAGCAACCTTTCACTCTAAATTCTGATCCCTAAACCGAGCCTTCAAGGTGTAGGCCATCGTACCCGTCTGTTCTGTTAAAAAATTCAAAATAATAATAATAATTATTATTATTATAAAAGTGCATCCTGTAATGACGCCTTTCAAGTTGATGCATTTTTTTCGTAACATTAAGAGAAACGCATTCTATAGATATACCTTCAAGTTATTTATGTTTGAACTTTGTTATACTTATCATTTTTTCTAGCCGCACTTATTTAACTTAAATTCTTCATATATGTTTAGAATTATTGACTAACAATAATGCTTATATAACTTAAAAATAGGAAATTAATGAACGGGGCCACTATGTAGGCATTATTAGTTCTGTGATATAGGAAATCAATGAACAGGCCACAATGTGGGGATTGGATTGGATTATTAGTTGAGTTATGTGCTTGACAAAATGCTGGAGAATTGAGTCACTATAACCCTATCAATGAGTAAAGCATTGTCCTACTCAAACCCATACCCTAATATACTCAAATAATTGACCATATATTTATCTTACGCTATTCAACTCATAAAACTAATTAAACCCATATCTTAAAATACTTATATAATAGACCCAATACCAGACTCTAACCTATTAAACCCAAGATCCATTAGGTCCATGATTGGGTCCAGTTTATTAGACTCAATTTTTGAATTGTATTTTGATCTGACTAATTTTTTCATCTTTCCTAAATTTTCTTATTATTAATTCAAATGCTAAAACTACATAATATTTGAATGCTAGAGTAATTTATTAATATTGACTAATTTTTTTGGCATATTTTAAAAAAGCTAACTCGATTTTTTAAAATTAAAAAAATATACATTTAATTTTAGTTGTTTAATTTAATTTAGTTAATTTATATATTTAATTTTTAATATATTTTGCCTATTTTTAACTAACTTAATTGTAGCTCCCATACACAGCGTGGTTTGTTCAATCACATTACCTGCATTGCCATTCTCTGTTACAATGTACTTTGCATAGTTTACACACGCTCACGTAGACACATATACATACAAGAATGGACTCAAAATTTTCAATGGGGCGTACGTCATATTTAATTTGCAATACATTTAATTTATTAATATGTATGTATCACTTTTATTTTTTACTTTACAAGTAGTTGTCCAAAATCCTGATTAATTAATTTTGAGAAATTATTATTTTCTAATTTTGTATGATCATTAATGTATAATTTGAAATAGATCATATGCCAGTTTTTAAATTTTCAAAAGAAAGTTACCTAGCTAATATGAAAAAAAATAAAAAAAAAAGTAATTTTTTTTACAGAAGTCAAAATCTAAGTTATAAAAATAAAGCACAGTACTTTAATTTGTACTACTATGTTGAGAAAATTATAAGTACATAATAAAAATTATAATGATTTAATAATCTAAAATTACATTATTTTGAAATTGTATTTGCAAACACTACCAAAAAAAAATAAAAAAAAATTAGTGATAAAATAATAGCAATACGAAAGTTGTCACTAATTATATATATTTGGTAATAAAAAAATTAGTTTTGTCACTTTAATGATTTTTACAGATAAATATAATTACACCAGTTCAAATGTTTTTAACACATTTTTGGATTTAGATTTGATGAAAATAGTAACTAAATAAAATTTTATTAGTAAAAAAGATTATAGTTGGGAAGGAGAAAGTTGGAATATGAGTATCTGATATTGGGTATTTTGGGGGTATTGGATATTTGAATATTTTATGGGTGTAGACTCTACCCTTACCCATTCCACTTTTTTTAACGAGTTTAGGTAGGGTCTGTATCCTATATCTATTTATTGGGTATGAATTTGAGTATTGTACTATTGTCATGGGCTTGAATAGGATAAAACCCTACCTATTGACAGGTCTAAGTTACTACACTCATGTCTTTTTTCTTGTGGTATTTCTTAACAAGTCCTTTTCTACGTCTAAAATCTTCCATACGCAGTTTATAAGGGGTCATGTGACAGAGATTTGCCAAAATATTTAAAATTTGCCAATATTTTATTCTATATCCAATGAAGATAACCAATTCCTATTATTTTAATCTTATAAATATTATAGTGAATCAATAATTTAATTTCTTCTTTGAAATAGCTCGAAAAAATGATAAATCATTCTATTAACAAAAGTTTTTAAAAGAAAATTGAAAGACACATTCACAAAACATACCTCTCATTATATAAAAAATTAATATTATATAATAGGAGGCGTGGTCACAGAACGTGCCTATATGACTTTTAGGGGAAAAAATTTTAACAAATGCTGGGAGGGGTGGTCTTAATGCCAACACTCCCAATGACTTGGTTAAAACAAAATAATACACACACACACACACACACACACACAAAACTAACCAGGGCAGTCCATGACAGCACCTGTAGATTTTTATTAAAAAATTATATACGAAGGTGCAATAAAAATATAAAACTACATAACATGTAGGGATGTGATATTTTAAAAATTATATTATTATTATTGTTATTATTATTATTATTAAGAGCCCAAAGGAGATCATTGTAAGACATCCATCTCTGTACAACAGCACTAATGCTACTCTCTTCTGCAGGAAAGCATTTGAAGTGGGTAATATATTATTACTAGGCGCAACCAAAGAACCAAATAAGGCACCGCGGCCCAAGAACCTAGTGCTTACTTACCATGGGCCTGGCCCAACAGAAATGAGCTAAACTCTACAATTGGATCAACATATTGATGAAGGCCTTAAATTATGCCAAGACATTGGCCTTACGGGTTACTATTATAAATAGACAAGAAGTCATTTTCAAGTATGCTCTTTATAGTTCGCTTTCTATATTCTCAACAATACTTTTTCTTTCCACCCTTTGTTAACTTGAGCAATTGAGGGTCATTGCCAAGATACATTCGAGCACCCTCAAAAACTTTGTGATTTTTGGATTAGAGTTGAAAATCAGGAAGCACTCGGGCCCCCGACAGATCTCTCCTGCCTAGGCTTGGTTTTTCTACTCTGATCAAGTGAGGTCATCCTAACCATGCTCAACATTGTACACTACTTTCTGTTGCATCTACTATATTCATAGAATATGTGTGCGCGCGCGTCTTTGTTTGAGCTATTCACTCATTAAAATTCACTGCAAAAATCAGATCCATATCATAGAATATATATATATATATATATATCAAGAAACTTTTACTCAGTTAAAATCCATATAATAATGAGATCACAGAACTCTGTGCTTGAATTCTTTTCGTTGAATTATTACTTCTTTGAACTAGATGCTGGTACTTTAGGCATTTTGATTTTTCCTTTTCTTTTTGGTATCATTTGCATCACTAGAATCAGACCTCAAGATAGCGTGCACCATTAGCATGTGCAGGACAGGACAGGAAATAGGAACATTAACAGACCTGCCTCCTCCTCCTGCATTGTACGATATACCATGAACGGGCCACCACATAGCAAGGAAGAAGAAAACCAGCCAGCTTAAGTACGGAAATCTGATACTGAATTAAGAAAATGTGGAAATACAACGTTGAGATAAACGAGTACATGGATTTTGTTAATAGAACTTGGAAAAAGCAATGCCTGATATAACTTAAAGAACTGATTATGACTAAAGCTCCTCAGGTATTAATGTCCTTATATTAAAGGGTACCCATTTATCCAGCTTCACTAAATTTAGAACTTAGGATGTTGGCATTGAAGCATAAATGCCTTTAAAAAAATGGAAATAATCAAGATGGAATCCATACGCCATTTTCTCAGGCACGTGCATTCCTTAACATCACAAAACCTCAACTAGGGACTTACATGGAAGAAAATTGATGATTCCTGCAGCATCCCAAAGTCTCTTGTGACCATTAAAGTTTGTCGTATCAGCAAGAGCAGCATCAACTGCAAATTTGAAACGGCCTTAACCTTTTGCTGAAAAGAGTTACAAGAGAAGGTATATCGAAACTACACATAATTTGATTATCTTACAATGATAGCAACAGAGCGGAAACATGTAAGAGTTCCATTGTTTGCTATGGCATAATCGTCATACTCTGACTGCAAAAACTGACGCTCAGCTGCTGCAAAAGCCAATAAACTAGGGTCCCGAAGACCAATGCGAGGGCCCCATGCTTGTCTGATGTAACAAAAGAACAAATGCCATGAATCTTTACCAAATCATTAAATATATGAAATAATAGGAAATTCATCAGCTTAAGCTCCATTAGAGAACACAAAAGCAAACTTTCAGTTGTGAAAAACTTGAACCATTCATCTTGTTTGTTTTTCAAAAAAAAGAAAAAGAAAAAAGAAAAAAAAATAGAAAGAAGAAAAGAAAAGAGCAAAAATTGATTCCTAGGAGAACATTTCAAAATTTTGTGACCCAATAATCTCTTCAAACTACAAGTTTTAAGAAATTCCCAAGTAGCTTGCAAGTTATCAATACCAGTCTCTATTTTGACGGTAATAGAAGGTTTTACCAGTAGAGGTATCAATACCGCAAACACTCTATTCAATTGTGCCCACGTCACATATGTTTCTCTTCAGCATAACATGTGGTTCTCTCTCTTTTACTGAGTTGTCTTCTTTTTATTCTCGTTCCATTTGCCCCTCTCTCTCTCTTTCTCTCTCTCTATATATATATATATATATTTGTTTCTGCAGTCCTTGTCTTAATTACTGTTTTCTGTTCCATTTTTCTACGTGCTGGCGAGTTTAATTATATTTGAAACAGAGAAGCACATCACAATATTCTGGGTTGGTTACATTCGAAAACTGGATTTGTAATTTGGGACAATTTTTCATTTTCTAAACTCATTCTAGGTTACATTCAAGGACGGGAAAGTTTTACCTCAGTTGGAACCCAACAATTTGCTGAGAATTGATATTCTCAGGAATGACAAACACAATTAGGATCTTCCAAACAACACAAAATGTTCGGACTTTTTTGATGGCTAATACGTAGCATCCGTTAAACTAATATCAAAACATATCTAATCTGCAAAAAACAAAGTATTGCCAGTGACAAGCACACTGAACCTGGATATGAGAAAGTTAAGAATTCTGGCAAAACTATCTGAATGCAATCCTAGAACGGAACAGTTGTACCTAGGATCTTAAGGAAGTAGCTAAATTATTAGAAAATGCAAGAGATTTTATTGGCGTATTATGTGATTTCCTAACATGTTTGTTTCTGCAGCCATCCGTGACGCATCCTTACTAACATACATCAGAAACATACCACATTATCTCACAAGCATGTCAACTGTTACATGAATCTGAAACTGATGCAGTGGAACCAAGAGATGTCTATTTCTGTTCATATTTATTATGGGCCCACATCCAATATAAATTTACAACTGAAGGTTAAAACATTTCAAATCAAATTACCAATACAAATATTTGCAGAAGTAAATATTAATTCCAATTCAGCTAGAGAAAAATAATGGTAAATGCCACACAGATTATTAAACGTTTCATTATATGTAGAATAAATATCCACCAAATATTACCTGATATCAATGATATTGCTTCCTGGAGGCGGACAAGTATAATTTGGTGAAAAAACCTGTAGCCAGGAGTAACAGCAGTCATCACATTGTGTTTTCAACAAAGTATCATGAGTTTGGCCATCAAACTTATATTAAGCGCAACATCCCTACCTGATTGCAGATTTCACAGGTGATATCAGCCTTTTTATTGCACCATCTCTGAATACACTTCCTATGCGCAAACTACATAAAACCAAACAATTAGGTTTCCTCTTGGTCTGGCAATAAGTCACAAGAGAATTACACTAAAATTTCATACGAATGAAAAGTTAAGAAGGGAATTTAAGCACAGGAGGGTAGCAACAAAATGAAGCCCCAAAGAGAGCTTTAAGTGAAAAAAATACTCAGACATGTAAAGAATGATTGCATTGGTCGGATGTGAATATACAAGTCATTTGTACATTCAGAGAAGGAAACACCATAAACTAATCAAAGCATGTGTTGAACTACATACTTACCAAGTTACAATAAACAAAAGCAACAGGGAGTTTACAACCTATCAACATGTAAAATTTAAATGAAAAATAAACCACAAGTACACAAACACACAAAAATCAGCTTGCTACATTGCTTAAGAAACCTCATTGATTGAACAAAGGCCACAAAATTCGATCTTGAGAGTGACAAAATGGGGAAAAGAAAAAAATTCTTTAAATTCTACAATTGAAAAAAAATCCGTATGTATTTATTAAGATATAAGGAAGGGAAAAAGGGAAGAAGAAAAGCCATCCACATTTGCATTAATGAATGATAATATGAAGAGTCCAAGCAAGGATAGTGTGAAACATTGAATGAGCAATAATCCGAAGGCAATTAATTAACAAAATTCCAATGACAGAAGGATAAATAGAGGGTAGGAGTCCCAACGGGGGTACATCATTAAATGCTAAACGGCATCACATTTCAACTAGAAATTTTAAACGAAAATTTTTTTATCAAACACGATGGATACAACCCCAAGAAAAAGATCATCAAATGATGCAAATACAAAAAAAAAAAAAACAGAAAAAAACAAAAATTCCACATATATTATGATATCCTCCGAGAAAAAGTTTTTATTATTTTTGTAAACAGACACAAAAGAGAAAGAAAAAACAAACGGGACAAAACCTGAGACAGGCAAGTCAACTCCTGACAAAAAGAGCAGAAAAAAGGTAGTGCTTCGAAAACAAATTCGATAACAAAGAAAAAGGGCTTTAAAATAATACAAAAAACAAAAATTAAGTAAAGGAGAACCAGAAGAAAAAGGGAAACCATGTTGCTTTTCGAGAGAAAGAGGAAAACAACCCAAAAGCACAAAAGACTAAAAAAAATCAGAAAAATACATATTTTTCTTAGTAAAAACCAAAGAACAGCAAGTATACACACTAATAAAACATAATTTCCTTTCCAAACAGCTGAAAGAAATAATAATAATAATAACAAAGAAAGAAAGAAAGAAAGGGGAACAGTATGCCACAAAAGGGAACACAAAGAGGAAGCAAAAACAACAAAACCAAATAAAAAAAGAAGCAGAAAAGAGAACAAAAATGAAACCTTGAGAGTGCCATTACAAGCACAAGGAGCCTCCATATCTTTCTCCTCATCTTCCTCCTGACAAATTCTGCACTCCCTCACACTCCCTTTTGCTTTTACCACAGAAAACGAACTCCCCTCACCGCCATTCCCACTCAAAATCTCATCTTCATTAACACTTCCATTGTCACTACGTACACCAACATTAACACTTTCTTCTTCTCTCTCTCGATCATTCGTATCGCCTGATGATGATGATGGTTTATGAGAACACGCAGCTGATGATGCGATTATCCTGTCCACACACACCACTATAAATTCATCCACCATTCTCTCTCTCTCTCTCTCTCTCTAAACGAACACTGGAAAACACTGGGCATATAAACACTACAGCAAAATAGAGACAGTGGAACAAGCGGGCGTGGGTTTATAAAGTACATAAACAAAAAGATGATGTCTGTGTTTGTGAGCGTGAGGCTAGTGGCGGAATTTACGAATGGGCATGCTTGGCAGGTGAATTGACCAGAGTAGCCCTAAATGTGGGGCTATTTACACGGTTTGTACAAGAAATATCTTGTTACCTTGCCTTCGGTTTATAAATTTTCTGGAGTTTCTTTCTTTCTTTCTTTTCTTTTTATTTTTTCTTTAAATAGTAATTAATATTCCATTCTTCTTATTTTATGGATCCAATTGAAATGTAATGTTTTCGTAGAGACCTAAAAAAATATATTCCCTTTCCATTAATTAATTGCCGATCTTACTTTCAGTTCCGATGCATTTTCAAAAATTCAAAAGTAATTATAATTTAAAAATAAAAATAAAATTATATTTAAATGTTTTGTTTGAAAAATAATGATTAAGTAAAAAATTATTTTTAAAAAATATATATTATTAATTTTAAAATGTAGTGGGTACTTTATCTTAAATCAAATTTAAATTTAATTAATATAATTGTTTTAGAGAGCGTATTACAAATAACAAATTTTTTATTGTTTCAACAAATCAATATTTTTTTATTCTCAAATTCAATAAATTAATATTTTTTTATTTTCAAATTAAATAAAACAAAGTATAAATTAAATACAATGCACATAAGATACACAATGCGTTCATTTCGGGTTGAATGCAAGATTTCTTATATAATATGGGAGACGGATGCCAGATAATAGTAGGATGATATTACATGTTTATAAAAAATTAAAAATAAAAATAAGAAATATCTTAAGTAAAAATAAATAGAAATTAATGGTGTTTAATTTTCAAATTAATGTAATGAAAATGAAAATGAGGATGGACAGTAAAAACAAACAAGTAGTAAATTTTACATTTGATCAATGCATTTATTTAAGTAAGAATTTAAAAGAATACAAAATAAGTAACAGTACTAAAAAGATATTCCCTCTATTTCATAGAATTAAGATTTATCGTCAATGCAGTGTTTTAATAAGAATTCTAAAATATAAAAGATTTATATTATAGGTTAATTAGAAAAAAATTCATAATCCTACTTTCATTTTAGTCTTCAGTTCCCATTTTAATTTTTATATACTAAACTCCTCATTTTTTCACGAAAATTATGAATCACTCCACATATCTCTTAGAAAGACCTATATACCCTTGTATTTGGAAAAAAACAACAAAAATACTTGAGAAACGCATTTCTATAATCAAGAAGAACAATTTCCTCTTTTTTTTTTCTGCCTGAAATGACTTCTCGAGCGCGAAACAAAAGGGCGCGAAATCATTCTTTCTCTGCCATTGACACAAGAACGAGAGAAGAATAAGTAAAAAGAAAACAGAAAAAAGAAAGTCGCCAAAATTTCTACTATTTTTCTACAACTATGGAAGGAAAAACATCTACGAAAAAAAATCGAGTGCAAAAAGAAGTGAGCAAAAGAAACACAAATATGTTTTTTGAACTTGCAGTTTCAAATGTTAGTGATTTTTCAGTGTTTAAGATTTTTATTTATTTTTTAGTCATTAAACACTTGAACCGATTTGATATATATATGATTTTTGTTGTGAGATGGAAAGTTTTTGATTTGTACTTGAAGGGTATGAAAGTTGGACTTCACCTTTTTGGGGTTTATACTTCTTCCTACCTAAAATTATATTATGATGAAATTATACGGTAAAACTATCTGAAAGCGGTAGTGTATTATCTGTAAAAGAGAACATCCAAGTTTGCAGTACATATTAGACAAAAGTATAGTACATGATCCGTATAACTACAGTACAATTTAGAAGCAAATGTAATATAAAATATTCAATCTTGTAATACACATTAGAGAAAAGTTTAGTATATAACATGCAGTACATTTTAGAGCAAAAGTAGTATAAAACATTCAAACTTATAGTACACATTATGAAAAAATTTAGTATAGAACTTGCAGTACATTTTAGAAGCAAATGTAATATAAATATTCAAACTTGGAGTATACATTAATCAAAAGTGTAGTATACAATTAGTATAACTGCAGTACATCTTAGGAGCATGTTTAGTACAAAAATATTCAAGCTTGCAGTATACATTAAATGAAAGTGTAGTATATAATCTGTATATCTGCAGTATATTTTAGAAGTAACTGTAGTATAAAATATTCAAGCCTAAAGTATACACTAGCTGAAAGTGTAGTATAATATATTATGTGTTTCTGAAATACATTTTAGAAACTTCTGTAGTATAAAATATTCAACCCTAAAGTATACCCTAACTGAAAGTGTAGTATAATATATTATATGTTTCTGAAGTACATTTTAGAAGCATCTATAGTACAAAATATTCAAGTTGTTAGTACACATTATCTAAAAGGATTAGTTTATTATCTGTTTATATACTAATTTTTCTTTATCTGATTACAGCCAAGCCAAGACATTATGAGGCCTGCTCTCGTTGCTCCCCTCAATTTTTTTAGAGTAAATTAGATATTGTAAAATCTAAGATGGGGTTGAAACATTTTGATGCACTGAAGAAGACCCCTTTTTATATATACATGGATATGCCCAAGTTTAGTTCAAGCTTCATTCAGCTTGAAGCTATATTGAGGAGGTTTAACCCAAAAAGGCTATCATTTCATTTTTTGGAAGGGGTTGAAGTTTCTTTTTCTGCAGTTGAATTTTCTACGATTTTAAGGTTGCCATATGTAGGGCAATCTGTGGATATAACATTGAAGATGAAGTCTTCAACCTTTAAAAACCTCTTTTCTGGAAAGCTACAAAATATTACTAGATCTGAAATAGCTAAAAAGTTTGAGAAGTATGTACATAAGGATAGTGAGGAATACTTAAATAATTTTTGTAGGTTGTACATACTTTTTGTTTTTAATTATTTTATGTTTCCAACATCAAATTATTGAACTCCACGATTTCTTCTACCATACTTGGACAATTTGTCTAGAGTTGGTTTGTATGTATGGGGTATAGCTGTATACAATTTTCTTGTCCAAGATATGAAAAATCATATAGGAGTAGGTGGAGAAAAAACTAAAAAATACATTGATGGGTGCACAGTTGGTTTGATGGTAAGTGTTTGCTTTATTTTTTTAACAACATTGATTATATTTATATTCAAGTGAGTATAATTTTTTGATTTATGAATGAGAAGCATGGGTATATGAACGCATCCCTTCACTAGCTTCATTAGTAAGTTTATTTGAGTTTCCACGCTTTTACCGATGGAAGGATAGCAAACTCCCACATAATGTGGGGGAGGCAGGGAAAAAATTGAAATAAATAATAGCAGAAATGATAATAATTATAATAATTCATTATTAGCTTTTTGTATAAGAATTTGAATTTGATAGAATTGGCAGTTTTGATCAAGAAACCAGAGGCTACCAATACTGCTATTAGTCAAATCCATATTTGTGATCATACAGTATATGAAGCAATTATTGCAACTAAAGTTGAAGAAATTAAATCATAGAAAGAAAAAATTGCTTTATTCGATATGATGGCAATGAAGGAGTAGTGTGAGGAGAAGCATCTAGTTGAGTACAAGATTGAGGATGAGGAGCTTGAAGAGGGAGTTGGTGAGTTTGTAAATGAGGGAATACTTGATTTGGTAGATGATGCACAGAAAGAAGGGGATGAATCTGAAAACACTGTGGATGAAGAAAGTCGAACAAAACACCATCATGATCCTTTAGATTCTCCCAAACCTTTGAAAACAGAAGTTTATGTACCAATTCAAGTGGCTAAGTTCGAAGAATCTGAGATTGAAGTGGCAAATGTCATGTCCTCGATTGTAACAAATGTGCGCAATCGAGAAGACAGAAAGTCAAAACAAAAATCTCTAGATTTTGTCAGCCCCCCAAGCACCACACCAGCCAAAAGAGCAAGAGAAGTGACAAAGACCTATGGTCCTCCTCGTCCTCGTCCAAAAAAAGACATAGAACAAAAAGAGAAGGTGTTGTCAATTACTTAATATTTTAAGTTTTTGCATTTTGCATTTCATTTGTAAATTGTTTATTTGTAATAAATGTACTGATGTCTTATTCTTGATTGGTTGATATTTGTACTTATTGTGATCATATCTTATACTTCATGTTGGTGATATTTGTACTTAATGTGCAGGCTTTTGTATTCCAAGTTGGTGATATTTATACTTAATGTGCTATTCTTTTGTGCTTCATGTTGGCAATATTTGTACTTCATGTGCTGATCTTTTATACTCCATGTTGAGATATTTGTAGTTCATGTGCTGATCTTTCATACTTGATAGTTGATCCTTTATACCTAATGTGCTTGACTTTTGTACCTTATGTAGGCATAGTTTGTATTCCAATAAGGGATACTTCAATAGTTGATACTTTGCACTTAATGGGGATGATTTCTGTACTACACGTTGAATATATTTTGTACTTCAATAGGAAATACTACCATATTTGATACTTTACACTTAATGGGGATGATTTTTGTACTCCATGTTCAATATATTTTGTACTTCAATAGGGGATATTTCAATACTTGATACTTTGCACTTAATGTGATTGAATTGTGTACTCCATGTTGGTCATATTTTGTACTTCAACAGGTTATACTTCAATTGTTGATACTTTGTACTTAATGTGCTTGGAATTTGTACTCCATGATGGTATATTTTGTACTTTAATAGGGGATATTTCAATACTTGATTCTTTGCACTTTATGTGCTTAAGTTCTATACTCCATGTTACTTCAACAGGGTATACTTCAATTGTTGATACTTTATACTTAATGTACTTAGATTTTGTGCTCCATGTTGGCTATATATTGTACTTCAATAGGGGGTACTTCAATACTTGATTCTTTGTACTTAATGTGCCAGTCTTTTGTACTTCAATTGTTACACTTTGTACATAATGTGCTATATTTTGTACTGTAGGAGACCAAAGATATCAATCCAATCATGGTGGCAGAGGAACCTGTCAGCCAAAAGATTGAAGCGCCTGATCCCTATAAAGGAAAGACTGATTATAAAGGTCATGAACTTATT
>JACGDI010004167.1:317231-350450 GCA_014898725.1 Jacaranda copaia
AGATAAAGTGAAGTATAATTTTCAAATTTCTGAAGTATAAAACCTCAAAAATGGTGGTACAATTTTTTGATAACAATTTAATTGAATACTTGAAGTATAAAACTTAAATAATGGTGTACAATTTTTATCAAATGAAGTACAATTTTATTTGCAATGAAGTATAATATAGAACTCTCTAAAGTAGAGAAAGACTTTCAAATAAATGGTGTACAATTTCAGAACTCTTGATGTACAAAACTTTACAAACTGCAATACAGTTTAAATTCTGTGGAAGTATTACCTTAAAACATCACAGCTTTTCTTGGCACTGCTGCTTGATTCATCCTTTCGGTTTACCAGGATGTCAACAATGTTCATCTTTAATGTCAAATGCAGTAAGACCATATTCAGAACATCTTCGTTATCAGTTAATGTCACGTACAATCTTTAATGTGGAGCTACGTATCGTAAACTAAAGAGCTCGATGTTGATTTTACTCCATTTTCTTGCGAGATTAATGTACATATCCATTAAAGTTGTAGTATCCTTAATGGACATTATATGGAGCTGGTCTTTGTAGCAGCAACTCCCCAACAATTGATTGAACACTCCAGTTTCACTATTGGTTGACATTGTAAGAAAAATACAAGAAACTCAGAAGCAACTGAGAAGAAGAAGAAACCCAAAAATAAAGATTAAACTAGAAAATGATGAAACTGAAAAGAGAAAAAGACAATGCAAATGCCGAGTTGATGGTTGTTTCTCGTTTCCGCCGTGGAGCTGCTTGCGTTTTTTTTTCCTTTCTATTTTTGGAAATGATACTGATATTGGTAGGGTTTACTGTTGCCTTTTGTTTATGATAATAAAGAAGTGAAAAAGAAAAAATGAGTGAAAATATTACACTTAAGGGCATTTTTGTCAAATCAGGTAAGTAGGGAGTAAACTATAAAATTCTTACAAAATTAGGGAGTTTAGTCTAATAAGAATCAAATGAGGATTGATCCAAGAAAAGGAAAGTGGTTTTGGTACTTTTAAATAAGTTTTCCTTATATTATTATCTTTAAGATTAATGTCATGACATTCTTTTAATTTAGAAAGCAGTTTTAAGAAAAATAATTTTTTTATTATCTTATTTTTGAGACATCTTAAAATAGAAATTAAAGTAATAAATCTAAAACGAAAGATAAAAATGTATTATGCTACATAGTGTTACCTATTCCCATTCAAGGAAGTAGGGATTATGCAATCATCGATTTATTTGGTTTGACAAATGTTGATTACAATAAATTAAATTAAAATTATGTAATTACCATTTTAAAGTGAATGATTTGACATTAAAATAGTTTTGTATATTTTAATTTATTAATTGTGTGACATATCATTTCTATGTACATAAATTTAAGTTATTATATTAGTAATGTTAATTGTATTGATAAATAATGAATTTGATTTTTTATAAAATAAAGATAAGTAATAACATAATTTTAACAATAGTAGCACTAAATAATATGCATGTCTTTCTAATATAAGATCCGATTCAAAAAGAAATTTGAAAAAAAAATATATGTATTGATCTAGATAAATTCATTTGATTTTTAAAAAAAATAAATTGAAATATTTCATATCTGTGTTGACTTGACCACAAAAAAAAAAAATTGTCCTAAAAAATAATATATTTATTAATAGAATGAAATTTTAATACGGATGGTTTGAGTTTTAAAAAAAAAAAACCCGCAAACAAGCACATATTGATAAAGTGAAAGAAAAGAGAAAAAAGAAAATACAAACTTGTGTATAAGTTTAAAAATAAAGAAAAAACCACCTCCTTAAATTATCTTCAGCCATTTGGGATGTAAGTTCTTTGTATTAATTTTCTATTACGTTCACTAAATTTTAAAATTTGGTGATCATTATTTAACAAAACCATTTTTTTTTTTTGTGGTGGAAATATGGAATCGAAATACAAATCCATTGCTATTTATGTTTTTAATATTTCTTATATTGTAAATCTTTTTTATCTTATATTATTATTTTAATTACTATATAAGTCTGTTACAGTCGTTGTCATTATCATTGATTGATGTTTCGATGTTTGTTTGACTGTAGATTTTTGTTGGTCAATTGCTTTTATTATAAATTCATGCTTCAGCAAACACTAGTCACTTTTGACAATTACTTTTGTGCCTAAAAAATATTAATTAGTTCTAGCATTATTTTATCTAAAGTAAAAAAGAAAATTAAACCCATTTTCAAATTAAAAAAATTGCTAATTTTTTTAGGAAAAAAAGGAACAAAACCAAAAAATAAAGCATATTGAGAAGATCAATAGGAAATGACTGCTTCTCAGAAAAATTATATATACATATATGTATATGAATACATGTTGCTTGAAAATGGAGCAGGTCCTTTCCGAAAAACAGTAGAGTGTTGGTTCGTCTTTTCAAAAAAGCGCGCATAGAGATGTGCTCTTCTCAAGAGTTTCTTTCATCTTGAGAAATTTTGCAAATAATTTCTTGTGTCTCATTTTTATCTAGGATTTGGTATTATTAAATTTTAGTCTTAATGGGCTTAGGTACATTAGAGTTTTCTACCCTCTTGATGTATGTGGGATATCATAATATATGTGGGAAGATATCATATGTGGGAGGATATCATAATATATGTGGGTCTTTTTTAATGTACTTATGTTTGGCTTGTCCTTTGGGCTTTTTAATGTACTTATTCAATTAAATAATTTTAGAATTAATTTATCATATTTAGTCAATTTACCAAAATGTCCTTATGTCCATTTTTAGTCATATCATTAAGTTCCCCTATTTTCCATGGAAAATTATTAATTTTACATCGAAAATATAATTTAAGTTTAATTTACTAAATTTATCTTGTGTTAATTTTTGAGTAATTATTCTTGGCTTAGGAGTTTGCAGATTCTCAACATCTATCCAAGTTGAGCTTTAGTAGTCCTCAGAGGCTTTGAGTTTTTTAAAAGGTGCTCTATAAAGGTAATCTTTATTGGCACCTAGGGAGTAAGCAAAAAATAGAGGAGTTTTACAGGAGACAATTCTATTAGGAGTGTTAAGATGAGTCCTCAAGATAAGGTTTTCTTTTGATCTTGAACTCTTTGAGCATTTATAAATTCCATTAAAGGTACTTTAGAGTTAACGAGTACTTCAAGATCTTTGGTTGAGTCAAAAAATATCTTAGTTTAATTGTCAATTAAGTTTAGGAAAGGAGTCTTCAACATATCATTGGATGGGGGATGGAGAAGGAGCCAGCGTCATGGCCATGTGGTCGACTAGCCATCCGCACATAGTGGCAAAGCTGGGCACTTAAGGGGCAACTTGTGCGGCGCATAGCTAGGGCACCTTAGGTGGGAGCCTGCGATGGCTCATCCTCTATCACACTTAGTGCTTGTGGTTAGTTGGTGCTTATGAGGATCATCCTCCTAGTGGTGTCATTGCATATCCCAATTCTCCTCAAGGGCGCAATTTTAAGCCTTAGAAAATTTGGAGAAATTTTTTGGTGACAGTGAGACTACGAAAGTCATCTTCATTGTCTAATTCCAATTTTGATGAAGAGATTTCTTCTGACAATGAGTCTAAGGGTCTTTATGTCAGGGACGATAGTTTTTCAAAGGCAGTAAAGATTTAAGGCATTTACTTAAGCCAAAGGAGTTAAATATCTTGAGAAGTAGGATTGTGTATCTAATGAATTCAAATTTGTCATTCTTTCTTTTCACGATAGCATGATGTCACCTCCTAAAAGGTACTTTATGATTTTTAGTAGTTATTTCAGTTGTGGATTCTCTTTTTCTCTTGGCCCTCTTTTGTTAGATATAGCACCCAGCTATGATGTGTATCTAAGTCAATTTGTGCCTAACTACTTTGCATCTTTTGTAGGGTACAAACAATGGTTGAGTGTGTTAGGTTTACAAGTACCTTTAGATAGCTACCACATCTTGTTTGGGGTGCGTAAAGTGCCGAATGAATTTTTCTTTCATTTCTTACCTAAGCCACATAACAAATTTTTGTGCATGTTACTTGCATCTAAAGATCCTTAGTATGATAGATTTTTCTTTGTTAAGGGCGAAGGTTAAGATATTCCCCATAAGTGAAGTAGTTCCATTTCTTTGACTCGTGTTGGTCAAATGCATCGTGACCTTCATGCGTACTTTGACGAAATGGGATTATTTAATCTTCCTTTTGATGCCACTTATATGTTTCTAGTTGGTACCTAAGATATTTTGTTTTCTGATTTATGACTCTTATTGTGCTCATTCACATATTTTTATATGTTTTTGCACATTACTCATGTATTGATTTGGCTTTTCTTCTCTCTATTAATAAGAAACAACATTGAGTTTGTTAAGATTCATGCTTAGAGGGCAAAAAGAGTGGCTATAAGATATATAGTAAAGCAACATTGCAAAAAGACGCCACCTAATGGTGTTGCCCTAGCCCCCCCAAGGTAGCGATTGAGTAAAGTGTACACCCCACCAACTCTAAGGGTGGGTACTCCTACTGCATAGGATGAGGTTAAGGTGTTGCCTTTCAATCCTGCAAGGAAGTGTGCTTGTGGATCTACTACTTATCTGTAGTCCACTTGTCCTTTTCGAGAGGGAAAATGCCTATTTTACTATGGTTTGCTACGTAGTTAAGGGGTGGATTCCCACTAGGACATTAATGAGATTGTGTTTAGTGCCTACTGTATGCAGGGCATGGTATGGGAGTATGATCAAGGGAAGTTGGAGTTATTTTCTTCTTCCCATTAACTAAGATAGTTGCTGGCAATTTTGTCTTAGTATGAATTCATTTTTTTCATTTTGGTATTTTCTTCTTTTTGTTACTTTTGCAATGATTGTTTGACTTTAGAGAATTTTTGCATTTATCTATTGTAGGGATGGAACTTCATTAAGCAAATGTCCTGCTAAATGGAGGGATCTTTTTCTACAGTGATATATTTTAAGGAAGAAGTTGTCAAAGTAGTCAAGCAATGTAGCCAGAAGGAGAAGGAGTTGACTTAGCTACTTAAAGAGCACAAGCGTTTGAAGGTAAAGTATGTAGAAAAGGTGAAGAGTGGAGAGAAATCCAAGAGTTCTAATGTTGGAAAGCTCTTCATTACTGCCACCCATGGAGAAGCGGTTAATAAGTTTAGAGGTCCTGATGAAATTTTTGAAGCAATGAAAGCAGAGGCAATGGTGATTTATGAGCAAACAATTTAAAGTTGTCTTTATATTTTGGGTGACATCACGTGATACTTTGAAGAGGATTTATTGATTTTGGATCCTACCATCTGGGTAAATATTTTTGCTAGAGAATCTAACAAAGGTCTTGACAATAGAGCGAAGGTTGCAGCAGAAGAGCTAGTGGAGATGGCTCCATACGAATGAAGACGTATATCTAAGATAGCAGTAGTGAGTAGGATTTATTTTTAGAAAGTTGTTTATTATTTTTCCTTTTTTCCTTTTGCATTGATGTTATCCTTTATAGGCCAAGTATTAGCTAGATGTCTTAATGTTTTTCTCATTTTATGGACCTCAAGTCTTATGCAAAATGTAGAATAAGATATGTCCCTATCCCAGTGTGACACATAAATCTACACACCTATCTTTAACCTATACATGGTCCATACAATACCTTAAAACTCAAGCAGAATAGAGTCAATGTGGTTCTAAGTCCTTTCTTGAGGGTAAGAACATTACCAACCATCCCAAAAAATCTAAAGTGGAGAAATTTCACAGTGAAGCTTAAGTCTCATGTTAATATAAAGCCCAACATAGGCATTCTGCACTGGTGCCTAGCAGGTGCTAGTAGTAAGCGCCCAAAATTCAAATTCTTCTTCCATCTCCCAATTTTAGAGTTAGATCTAACCTCGATTGCAACTTGAATTAGGTCCCCCTTCTCCATGTTTCAATCTTTACGATTCCACTTGAAAATTCACTTAAATACTAAGACAAATATCATGCAAAATTTTTCTAAGTCCTCCTATGATGGCGACACAAAAATTTTTCTAAGTATAATGTCACACTATCTCATATCGTAAGAATGATAAAGTACCAGAACGATGACACTTCTACAAGACATCCGTGTGCTTCCTTGCTTAAACACGAGCACATTTTTCTAAAAGAGCTTACCCTAAAACTCATACACCTGTGCACCTCCCTAGCACAACACCTCATTATTAACATCTTGACAACACTCAAAATTTTTCTAAGTCCCTGGATGATTGGAGTGTAAGACTTTCTAAAGCTTCTAAATGTCTTATATGTGATATTTATCTAAGTTTTAGGAGAATGCTACATAAAACGTCATCAAATCTCCTAATACAGCTCCATTGGTTTTACCCTTAGCAATCAATTAAATTAATAATATCATTCTAAGAATTAACATAAGGTAAAAATAAAGAATTAACATAAGGTAAAAATAAAGATAAAACTTGATGTTATATTTTGAATATAAAAATAAAATTTTCTAATCAACAACAGGGAGGCTTGATGATATAGCTTAAATTGGACCTAAGGGCAGTTTGGTAAATTGACTAAAGATAGCAAACGAACCTTAAAGTTAATTAAATGAGTAAATGTGTTAGAGAGCCCGAGGGATAAGCTAATAAAGGGGATAGAAAAACTCTAATGGGCCTAAGTTTATCGAGACTAAAATTTATAAATACCAAGTTCCAAAAAGAAATTGGACATAGAAAATCATTTGCAGAATTTCTCAAATTGGAAGAAATCTTGAGAAGAGCATATTTCTCTATATGCATTCCAAAAACGATAAATTGATGCTGCTATTTTCCACAAAAGACCCTACTTCACTTTTGAACAACATCACACTCAAACCTTATAATTTTGTTTTCTAATCTTTTTATTGCAAATTAAAACCAAAAGAATCACTCAAATCAATTGAATAAGGATATACATAAATCAAGAAACACCAAGTTAGAACAACCAAAGAAAAACAAAGTGAGAAAAACATAGAATGAATGTTCATAGAAGGGAGCTTGTGCCACAAAAGCATTAATGAAGAGAGACCCAATAAATTAACCTATTGCACCACAATGACAAAGAGAGAAAAGTTCAAATCAACCCAAAAAATAAATATATAAACATATATCCTTCGAAAATCAAAAGTATAATCATAACTGCAACAAGGAACAACTAATACTTACCTCAATCGATCAACCTTATCCTGCGAGGAAGCATCATTGTGGGAGGAAATTGGATTAAGGCTTTCAGCAAAGGAAAATTCGTGCTGCATGCCTTTAGATTTTGAGAGGAAAGGGAAACTAATTCTAAGTTGAGGATACACTATAATAAGGGGCAAGGCAAAAATTGTGTGTTAGGAGGAGGGACAGTTCAATCATTTTCTATTTTAATTCACATGCAATGATTGTATTCTTTGCCCCACCCATGGATAACAATTGTCACTAATCAAATGCATAGTTCAGGCTTGATGTGGGTTTGGAGCCAAACTTGGTCCATCACCATAATATCATATGTCAAACATGCTATTGGTAAAGATTGAAAGGGGTAATCACTCCTAATAGCCTATATCAAATGTGGACAAGATGTAGTACATAGAAATTAACAACTTACTTGGTTTTATATTAAATTTTTTTTTCAATTTTTTTCACCATTTAAAAATAAATTATCATCAATTTTTCTACATTTTCACTAAAAATACAATTTATTTTTAGTTCAAATCATATTCCCAAATAATCTATATCTATTCTCTCTCTTTACATTTATTATTAGTTTTCTATCTATAACCTACTAAATCTTATATAATTACTATTTTTCAAACAATTTATTCAATACAATTTCATTTTCAAACTACTTGTTGTAACTAGCTCTTTGAATTTTAAAAATAATAAAAATAAAAAATACAAATAAAACATAACATAACGGACTTTAGAATTTGAATACAAACAAATAATAATAGAGGAAATCTTTAGAGTTTTTATTTTATTAATTAATTAAAATTTTGAATAATTTGAAACTTAATATTTTAATTTATAAAAAGTATTCTTTACTTTTGCATATTATGTTTTTGTCGTATTTATTGATTAATTCAGCCAGAAGCCTCTCTTTGTTTCCATGAGAAAAGGAGAAAAGAAAAGAAAGGTGGAAATTTTTAGGAAAATTCTATCTAAAATTTATATTTTCCTCGATTTTCCTCATGTTTGGTAGTGTCTCAATTTTTCTTGAAAAATGGCTGTAAAGTCTAATATTTTATTCGAATTAACAGAAGTGAAACAACTACTAAATCTTAGTTTAACTCCAACCTGACGATTTCTTAGAAAATTGTTATCCAAAATGTGAGTAGGTTTACATTAATATTTTAATTTTATTAAAGGTTAGACTCTTTTCTACAATTTATCATTAATTTTAGCATACATTATTTATTGCAATTGATATATAATTTAACTTGTTAAAAAACATAAAATTGAAGAAAGAATATATTTCTGTCCAATTAAAGAAGCATACAATTTTTCTCAACCAGAAGTTGTTTAGAAAAAGCCGACTTTTCTATTTTCTAGCGCATGATACAACAAACATAATGGAGGAACTCTCAAACATTAATACTTTGAACACCTCGTATAAATTTAATAATTAGGGCAAGTTTTTTCTAATTCCTCGCATTATCATTGATATATACAAACATTTTAGCATATATCCAATTTTGAGAAGACTTCGATAATTATTTAGTTAAGGTTCCGTTTTAACCTTTTGTTTATTAATTAATTAATTTTAGAATTACTTTAATAATTTCTATTGGAAATACAATACTCAACTATTGTAATAATGTCTATTAGTATGAAAAACTTTATGTATGAGAGTATATTCAAACCCATTTTTAGAAACATTCTATACTCTTAATCCAACTTGATAATCAATTTTAGTTCAATTTAATTTTCTTTTCTTTCAACTTCAATTCCCTATCTATTCTTCTTTTAAAAAATATTGCAAAGAATTGTATATGAATTACTATTATAATTACCAAAAGTAAATAAAAAAATTATCTTGATATTTTGTATAAAGAAAATAAGTAATTAGATACATTCCGTTTAGTTTCATTCCCATAACCCTTTTTTTTCATTTTCTACTATTTCAGAAATAAAACGCATCACTTTTACATATTTTCACCCAACATCATTTTCATTTTCAAAATATATTCTCTAATAATCTACATATATTATCCCAATAACCTATATTTTTTTTTCTCTCTATTCCATTATTTCTATCTCTTTCCACCTATAACCTAGTAAACCCAACATAACCATTACTTTTCCAATAATTCATTTAAATACAAACTCATTTTCAACTCATTTCCACTAATTAACTTTTCAAATTTTAGAAATGATAGAAATAAAAATTGAAAATGAAAATAAAACCAAACGGGGCCATTATAGTTCCTAAAAAAATTGATTCTATTTCAGGTTTACTAGTCGACTTATGGCACTAATAACTTAATTCTCTAAGGGCGCGTTTAATTTGTAAGATTAGACTAGATAAGAGATTATAATATAGCCTAGTCTATTGTCTGATGTGTGAGATTACAGAAATGAGCTAGCCCATTTTTCTTGCTAGCCACTACTATAGCTGCAATAAGGGTGGATAAAAGTCTTGTCCTATAATCACACCTCCCAACTAAAAATTTACTATATAATCACACCTCCCAAACTAAAAATTTGCTCCTGTATTTGCCCTCCTTTTTTTTTTTTAACTATTTTTAATATTATCTCCTTATTAATTCAAGGATAAATTTGTCACTTACACACCTAATCTCACACATTAAACGTGCATAAAAGATTAAGGCATGTTATTGTTGCACCTAATTATAAGGTCAGTCTTATATATCAAATAAACTAATATATTATTTAATCTCATTTAGTCATTTTCTATTCAAATCTCCACTACTATTTATATTCCAAATCAAACGTGCCCTAAGTGTTTCATATTTTCTAAGAATAATTTTAACATATTTTAGGTTCATTCTTGTTTTTCTAATGCTATGTTCAGATTAAGAAAATTAGTAAAATGAAAGGGGAAAAAAGATAAATTTGCAAACATTGAAGCATAGAATTAAAAAATTTGAAGCATGAGAAAAAAACTTTTTTGGCATTTGTTTTTTTCTTAAAATCCAAAGTTCAAACTTAAGGTAAGTTTTTAACATTTTCCAAAATTTCCAAGTTTTAATGAGATTTTTCAGCGTTTTTCTCATTTTTTTTTTTGCAATCAAACAATAAAAATATATTTTTCTCAAAATTTTTAAATTTTCTCTAGTATCTATGCAACCAAATAGAGGATAAAGATGAAACAGTGTACTTAAGAATTCTTATTGACATCAAATGTTTCAAACAAGTTAACCATCCAATTATTGATTAAGTACGAAACGATAGTACTGCAAAAAACAGTACTTGATTAAGATTACTGTGTATACGTTTGTCTTATATACATCAATTTTTATATGATTGAAATGGACTGCTGAGGAAAGATTATCGAATTAGTTGGTGACATGAATTTTCGTTTATCATGATCTTATATTAATATCTCTCTTTAAGATACTCTAATAACATATTATATGTGATGCTGCTCGAATATGAAGTTAGATTTCATTTTGAAAGTCAATAGAGTTCAAAGAGTTCTTCACTCCCAAACACATTAGTGTAGAGGCAGAGCTCTTGATTTTTTTCAAATGATTTGTTTTATCTCTTTTCCTTTTGTGAGTTGTTTTTTTTTTTTTTACACTAAATAAAGGTGATTTCAATTCAACTTAGAAAATATTACATTAGAAATATAAAAAGGAGAAAAATCTTCCCATAAGATGATTTTAGACCTAGAAATAGAGACACTTGCAATGGGTCACCTAATTAACTGAACGATGAGTAAAGCAAATATAACAATTTATAAGCTCTTTCAAAAGAGTTTTACACTCTGCAATAATAAACCAACTTCCTTGAGTACAACATTAACCACAATTAAAGCATCAAGCTCGAATATAACATTTGAGAGAGTTTTTTTTTATTTATCTAGCTTAACGCTTCATAGAACGCAATTGCTTCAGCTATTGTAGGGGATACAACACCTTTATGAGGAACTTCAATAGCTGATATCACAACCCCTTTTTCATTTCTAAGAATACATCCCTAGCTAAAACTATTATGAGAAGTGCTGATAGCAGCATCAATATTACAGTTCAACCATTTAGCGAAGGAAAGCCCTAAGTGCTTAAACTAGACCATGAAGGAACAATAATCTGATTATTTTCGATTTGAGCTTTAAGCCACCACTAGAGACTGGATTGGCCAGGAAAGATAACTAACTGCACCATTCCAGTTTTATCTTGCCATACCACTTGGTTTGTATGTGTCTATAAACTCCATAAAAGCATCACAACTTCACCGCAAGTCTGCATATCCAGATTTGATAATCACTGTCCCAACCACTGATGAAAACTTATATTATTTGCTTGCTATTGGATAGGTAACTGCAGAGATTAATTCCAACAATTTAGTGCAAATAGGTATTGCACCAAGGCTTGATAAGCTATCTCAACTTGATCATTACACACTGGGCATAAAGGATAATACCTCAACTTTTTTGCTATCAGACAATCCATTGTTGGTAGAACATTCCTACAAGCTCTCCGCACCTTAGAAGGGGTTTTAGAAAACCAAATTTTCTTCCAAGGAACATAACATGACCAATTCTGGTCATTAGCTTGAGCCTCTCTAAGCAAATTGTAACCACAGCGTACTGTGTAAATTCCCTATTATTCCAAATCCAAGTATCTTCTTCCTATATGTTGCTCAACTGAATCCTACTCACAAGAGATACATCTTGGCTATCAAAAAAAGAGTAGATAAGATCCCAATTCCATTGTTTTTGTCCTAGAACCATCAGTGAAGAAACAGTGCTATCTAGGTGTGTTCCTCTTAATTTAGATGAAATAAGAGGGTTTGGCTATTAGGGAGCCAAGGATCTCTTTTGATTGAAATATTTTCTCCATTTCAAACTCTAAGAATGCAACCACTTATAATAAGTTACTGTGTAGCCAATACACTTCTCCATATATAACTTGAATTGTTGCCCAACTTTACATCAACGAAAGTCTGTCCTTCATAAAACTTAGCTTTGAAAATCTATGAAACCAAAACTTCTAGTTTTGTCAAAAGACGGCAACCCTATTTGCAAAGAAGAGACAAGTTGAATTCATGCAATCTTCTAAAGCCAATACCTCTTTTATTTTTGGAACAACACATCCTATCCCATTTCATCCACTTTATACCTCTTATTTCTCATCTTCCACTTTTACAATTTCCCCACCAAAATGCGTTCATCAACCTTTGAATTTCATAACAAACTTATTTTGGAAGGACGAGAACACCCATAACATAATTCGAAATTAATTGAACTACACATTTTATCAAAATTTCTTTACCTACTCTAGTAAGTAGTGTTGGTTCCCAAATATGATATTCAAATTAATACAAATAGGGACTTAACAAACAAATTTCTTGTTTAAAAAGTTATAATTTCCTTACTAATTGATGAAAATATTGGAATTGCAGGAACACAAGTGGAAAAATTGCAAAGTTGGACAAATTGACTCAAGTTGGTGGGAATTACAGGAACACAAGCAGAGCAATTGCTAAGTGGTTGACATGTTATTATCAAAGATGGGCAGAAGAATCTTTATTTATTTGAGTCCTATTCTAATTAGAAAACTCTGTCAAACAATTATAAATAGGTCTCTTAGATACTTAGTCAATCAGAGAACATAGATTTAGATTTTCTATTTTGGAGATTTGAAGTATCACGAGAATTTGGGATTCGAAGGAGGACAAAGTGGACATCTGATTCGTCTGCCTCTCTCTTTGATTTTATTTTTAATTCTAGATTTGAAATGATGTTCCATTTTAGTCATATTTTGTTTAACAATTCAATTAATGAACTAATTTGTTATTCTAGGATTATGATGGATTCTTTTGAATAAATTGATGCATGATTTTTTTCATGAAATTAGTAAAGCTTAAGGCTCTTTCTTCTATTGTGTGCTTTTTATTTGATTGTCTAATCAGCTATCAAGTGCATCTTTAAACCCTGTAAGAGTCTTGGAAAAGAAAATCTAGGGATTGATTGATAACAAAATACCTTAGGATTAATTGTTCAAATTGATGAATTAATTAATTTGTAAGTAGGATAAGAATATATCTGCTTGCCCTAGGGAGTTAGTTGAGTAGTACAACTCTATCCATAATTTAGTTAATTCACATAAAATATAGTGAATTAAATAAATTAGAAATTTGATTGTGGGTAATTCAAAAGAACCCCGTAATTGCATAAGACTCAAAACTAATAACATGTTATTAATTTCATAGGGAGAAAAATATGTAATCAACTTATTCGATTGATGAAATCATAATTCTAGGCTTTTATATCCTGGTAGAAATCTTAATCAGTACAATTTTTTCTTATTTTCATTAATTTAATTTTAATTCCTATATAATTGATTTTTATTTGAATAAAACAAGTGTGTGATAAATTAATAATTAGTAACGAATAATTTAGTTCCTTGTGGGATTGACATTCTGCTCATCACTTTATTATTCATTGCGACATGTGCACTTGCATATCTCTTTGCATTATTTATCTTGCACAACTAACCAACAAGTAGCTTTTTGTTCCACCCTTGTAAACTGATGACGCCACCCCAAAAATCTCCTTTAGGACACCACTTTGACAAATAAAGACATCCCTGGCCAAGCTGTGCTAAGTAAGATGAGCAATGTCGAGCCAAGCTGCAGTTAGGAGGATACGGTCGAGTTAAGGTAAGATAGCCAAGCTGGGAGGAATTAAGTGGCAGAGAGAGAGTAGAAGACCGAGTTTGTCTTATATTCAACCTCGAGTGAGCTCAATTGACAAGTCATTTAGGCGCAAGAATAAGGGACTACGAGATTATAGGAAATAGTTATATAATATTGCACACGTGCCAGGCCTATGTAACTTCATAGCAGATCATGTATGTTAGTGGGCTAGATATCAGAAACGTGGGAGAGTTATATGAGGGAAGTGGGACTCTGCAAGGTATAAACACAATGATGTAATTAAATAAGGTATGAGCTATTTATTCTTAGTATTCAAACTATGAGTAATCAAAGTAATTCAATAAAATATATTTTTCTTTTTCTTGCTATTTTTATTGGTGATTTTTCATTTTTGCATCAATTGGCATTGTATGTGGGAAGCTTTGAGTAGAGGCGTGAGGAGATGAGTGAAGCAGGAAGAAATTTGGAGAGAAAGAAGTTGAATATTCTGCAGGGTGAGTCGAATGAATAGTAGTCAGAGGGACGTTATCAGGATTGGTGGAAGAAATAGAGCCCCATGAGGGGAAGAGTCTTTCTCAGGTGCCCTTTGGTGCAGAACTATTGGCACTTGAGCAGTAGAGTTTCTTGTATACAGTAGTTAGTCCTTTCATAACTGCCCAAAAGCATGGAATGGGACAAGTCATCTTTCCTAATGCATCATCTTTTCCAATATCAATGCCTTTTATCCTTGGGATTCCACCACTAGGTTTCCCTTTCCATAACCCTATGACATCACCTTTCTCAATACCACCAGTAGCTACTGCATTTGCATTGCTAGTAATTGTCCCGCCCGTGCTAGTTTCTACGCCAGTGCAAAAGGGGCAAATTCCCTCCATCCCACCACCTGGTACAAGAAGCCAAGTAGTGGGCTCCCCCGTAATAGCACCTCTCTCAAGGAAGATAGCTTAAAGCATAGTTATAGCAAGACCCTCATTCTCTATATGGGCGGGTAAGGATTTCCCTAACGAACTAGAGTCTACTGCAGCCTCGATTAGATTGCCCAAAGATAAGTTAGGGAAATGTGATGGGATGAACCTATGTAAGGAAGGGGCTAAAGAGGTTGGTAGTAGAATGGAGTGAGAAATAATAGAAAGTTAGATATCCATACGCCCTCCTAAACATGGGGATGGGAAAAAGTTACCAAGAGAGGTGGTAGCAGAAATGGAAGATATGAGAAGAGAACTAAGGGAGATGAAAAGAAAGATGATGGGCAAGGAATAGAGAGTGATCAAGGAATCTTCATTTGGAGAAGCGATTTGGCGGACCCTTTCCCAAAATATCATAAGTCATTTTTTGTGCAAAAATATGTTGGGGGGCTCTGATCCTACGGATCACCTGTGTGAATTTGAGAATTTAGCATTATGGAATAATTTTCAAATGAGGTGAAGTGCCGTGTCTTCTTGACTACCTTGGAACGGGCAGCCCAAAGATGGTTTAGGCAAAGCCCCCACGATGTATATGCATTTTTGAAGATTTCTCTTGAAGGTTCTTACATTAGTTTACTAGCAATAAACATTACTGTCGTAGCATGCAAAGCTTATTTTTTTTCCACCAAGAGGAGAAGGAAATGCTGAGAGCCTCTATCAAAAGATTTACCATGGCCACCTTAGAGGCCCCTTTAGCTACCCCTGAAGTGTTGGCGAGTGCCTTCACACGAGCACTCAAGCCTAGCTCTTTTTTTAGACTATTGAGTCATAAACTAACGAATAGTTATGATGAGTTGTTATGTCGAGCAGAGAAATACATACATGAGGAAGAGGCATGCAATGCTAAGAAACGAGAGCTAGGTGAAAAGCAAAGGGGGAAAAAGGATGAGGGTGGACTAGGGAAGAGACCTTACTAGAAGGATCACGTTTAGATCACTAATACCTCCTAACCGTGGGTTTAGGGTATCTTAGTTTGCCCCCAGGTTTGATTAGTACATGCCCTTAAAAATGCCTAGGGAACAGATATTGCAAGCCATTGAGCATAGAAACTTGTCATGGTGGCCTCATTCTGCTAGTGAAAGCTCTCGGCGCCCCAAGTCAGATAAGTATTATCGATTTCACGATGAATATAGACATGTAACAAAAAATTGCAAGCATTTGATGAATGAGCTAGAAGAGCTAGCGAGAGGTGGTTACTTGGAAGAATTCCTGCGAGTCCCTATAGGGGGTGGGGGTGGCCGATCTGGTAAAACCTATTTAAAGGGCAAAAAGTGAGCATTAGATAGGGATAAAAGAAAACCAAATAGATCCCCCGATAAGAGAAATAATACAAATAATCTCTAGAGGACCTACAAAGGGAGATACACATCGAGCTTGGAGAGCTCATGTGAGGGCTTAATCACATCAAAGAAATAGGGAGGTAGCTGAAGTGGGGATAGACGATCATCTACCGATGATTCAGTTTGGGCCTGAAGACCTTAAAGCAATGCACTTGCCTCATCAAAATGCCTTAGTTATCACCACCTGTATTGCTAATTATGAAGTAGCTCAGATTTTTATAGATAGAGGAAGTTTAGTGGACATTCTTTTCTTATTAGCGTTCCAATAGATGGAGATGGGTAATACCACTTTAAAGCCGGTGGAAAACTTTTCAGATTCATAGGAGAGATAGTGTGACCTTTAGGGCAAGTTACATTACGGTCACTTTGGGTACAGGACTTCACCGCAAAACCTGTATGGTAAATTTCCTAGTCGTGGATGCTCCTTTTTCTTATAATGTGATATTTGGTAAACCTATGTTGCAGCTCTTCCAGGAAATAGCTTCGTCTGATCACATGAAACTCAAGTATATGGTGGGGAGGTTGGTAGGAGAAGTTGTGGGAGATCAGCATACCTCAAAAAAGTGTTATGTAGAGACAGTAAAAGTAGGGGATCGAAAGGCTAAGCTAAGTTATAAGCTTAGGACAGGGGCCCCCCAAGTGCTGAGCAAAAGCGTTCAAGATGTATTTGCATTCTCAGTTGCAGATCTGACAGGGATCGACTTGAATATTACATTCACAAGCTCAATATAGATCCCCAAGTTAGGCCAGTCAAATAAAAGATGAGGGAGTTTGGACCAGAGAAGGATGCCCTCATATAAAAAGAAGTGGAACAGTTGCTAGATGTAGGGTATATAGTGGAAATTCAATTTCTAGAATGGATATCTAATGTGGTGTTGGTTCCTAAGAATTGGGATAAATGGAGAATATGTGTGGATTTCAGAGACCTTAATCGAGCTTGTCCCAAAGATCATTACCCATTACCCAGAATTGATCAGTTGGTGGATTCCACATTAGGTTGCAAACTGTTAAGTAAGATGGATGCTTCGCAGGGGTACCATCAAATTTCACTCCACACTGAAGATTGCAAGAGATTGAGCTTTATCACAATAAAGGGTACCTATTGTGATACAGTCATGCCTTTTAGGTTCAAAAATATAGGCACTACGCATCAGTGATTAGTTGATCAAATGTTCAAAAATCAAATCAGGAGAAATACAGAAGTCTATGTAGACGACATGCTCATGAATAATGCTTGTCGAGCAAGCCACGTAAAGGATTTAAGAGAAGCTTTGGAAACCCTTAGAAGGTATGGCATGAAACTCAATCCTAGTAAAAGTGCTTTTGGTGTGACATGAGGGAAGTTCTTGGGATACTTGGTAATAGAGAAGGGTATAGAAGCCAACCCTAAAAAAATACAGGCCATATTAGATATGAGGGCCCCTCAGAACATTAAAGAATTCTAAAAATTCACAGGAACGATTGCAGCTTTAAGCAAGTTTATTTCTCAAGCTTCCGATAAAAGTCTACCTTTCTTCGGGGTATTAAGGAAAGCCAAGAAATTTGAATGGTGAGAGACGATATAGAGAGCTTTTGAGGAGCTTAAAGAATATCTGGCTAAACTATCGCTACTGACCAAACGCATACCTAGTGCGACTCTATTCTTATATTTGGCAATTTTTGAGCAACCCATGAGCTTAGTCTTGATAAGGGAGAAAGAAACCAATCAAAAGCCTGTCTACTATGTAAGTAAAGTGTTGCATACAGCCGAGTTGAGGTATCCTATAACAAGTAAGTTAGCCTTGGCACTAACGACTATAGCTTAGAGGCTCAGACCTTATTTTCTCTCACACACCATTATGGTATGAACTAATCAACCACTTAAGCAACCCTTGAGGAAAACAAACCTGTGGGGAGGTTGATTCAATGATCGGTTGAGTTAGGAGAATATGATATTCAATACACACCCATAAAGGCTATCAAAGCTCAAGCCCTAGCCGACTTCATAGTAGATGCAACCTTACCTCAAAGAGATGAAGAGGTGTGGTCTGTGTATGTTGATGGTTCTTTGGGAGGGAATGGTAGTGGCATAGTTATTGTCTTGGTTAACCCAGAAGGAGATAAGTTAAAATATGCACTTAAATTTTGATTCCAAGCTTCTAACAATGAGGCTAAATACATAGCACTGATTGAAGGTGTTAAAATGGCTATCAGTGAAGGAGCCGTGCAGGTGAGATTGTACACTGACTTTCAGCTAGTAGCTAAATAGGCAACATGCTAATATGGGGTAAAGGAGCCCTATATAGAGCGATACTATCAGATGATAGTGAAGTTAAAGAAGTAGCAGACCAAGTTTTAAGTAATCTAAGTACCCAGGGAAGAGAATGCTTGAGCTGATTGGTTGGCTAAAATTGCAAGCTCGTCCAAAGAATGTGGGACCCAAGCAGTGACCATTCAGGAGTTGGACAAGGAGGAGAACGTAGAGACATAGGTGTTTGCGCTAAAGAAAGAAATAGATTGAAGGACACCTATCATGCAATACCTTCAAGGTGAAAGAAGAGAACAAGTAGAGCCTAACTCTAAGCTCAAAATTTAGGCTGCTCGATTTACCTTTATTAATGGATTACTTTATAAAAAAACATTCACTCAACCATTATTGAGATGCTTATCACTGTAGGAGGGTAAATACGTTCTCAGAGAAATACATGAAAGATGTTGTGGCAACCATCTCGGAGGAATGGCATTAGTAAATAAAGTTGTTCGAGCTGGGTATTTTTGGCCAATTATTCGAGTGGATATGGAAACTTTAGTTCAAAGATGTGAGAAGTGTCAAAAAAAATGCCAGAGTTAGCCATATACCTGCTAAACCCCTGCATGCCTTGAGCTCTCTATACCCATTCACTAAGTGGGGAATGGATATTGTGGGGCCGTTTCCAATGGCCACAAGTCAAAAGAAGTTTCTATTGATAGTTGTAAACTACTTCAATAAATGAGTGGAAGCGGAGGCGTTATTAAAAATCACTAAAGGAAAGGTACTAAAATTCCTATGGAAAAGTATAGTGTGTCGCTATGGAATCCCTTAAGAGCTTGCATCTGATAATGGAAGGCAGTTCTAAGGGTCTAAGGTAAAGACCTAGTGCAAAGAGATGAAAATAACCAAGAAGTTTAGCTTGATTGCTCATCTTCAAACAAATAGGTAGGCCGAGGTCATTAACTGCACCCTAGTGTAAAGTTTGAAGTCCAAGCTAGATCGGACTGGAGGTAGTTGGGTAGAAGAATTACCAAGCCTACTTTGGGCTTACTACACCACTCCATGGTGATCCACAGAGGAAATTAGCATGGTGTATGGCATGGACATGGTGATCCCAGTTGAGGTTGGGATAGAATCTCATAGGGTGCTAGCATATAATGGAAAAAGCAATGAAGACCTAATCCATGGGCAGCTTGACTTGATTGAAGAAAAAAGAGTGGAGACATACCTTCAGGCAACTTGGTACAAGCAAAAGGTGCAAACAGAATTCAACAAGAAGGTTAAAATCAGAACACTGCAGATGGGGGATTTGATTTTAAGGATAGCGAGTGCATTTAGAAATGTGGAAAGCTGGATTCGAGCTAGGAGGGGCTATATAAGTTATTAAGGTGATACTAGGAGGAGCTTACGAGTTAGAAACTATAGAAGGCAAAAGGTTAACTTGACCTTAGAACATCCAAAACTTGAGGTATTTTTACACGTAAATGTTGTCTATTCATTTCATTTTTGTCATTTGTTTGCACTGCTAATAGATGTTTTTAGATTATTCTATTCTTTTTAGAACCACATAGCTGATGTCCTTTACTTTGCTTCTTGTTATTAATATTACAAGTTCTTGTTCTTGACTGTTACTGTTGAGCAAGATTCGAGCATGACCTTACAAACTCAGTGAGAAACCCGCTAAAAAAAGAGAGAGAAGAAGAAGAGCTCCAAATGAGCTCGGCTAGAAGAAAGGCTTCAATGAGCCCAACAAGATAAGCTCCAAAGAGCTAAGCAAAAAAAAAAGAGCACCAGAGAAGCTTCAATGAGCTTGACAAAAGGGGAATGCTTGAATGGGTTTGGGAAGGACTCCAATAAGCTTGACTTGTCATGGGAAATTCAGAAAAGAATAATAAGATGGCCTTCGTGGATGAAATATTAAGCAATAACAATAAAGGAACCAGCAACAAAATGTGCAAAAAAAAAGGGAGGTCTTACGTAAACACTATCTGCTTCAAGTAGGGCCAGTTGCAGTACATTAAGTAAAAGCAAAAGTTGATAAAGGTAAAACCCCACAACTCAGGCCAAGCATGAAAAACATCAAAGGATAATGCCTTATAGGTCTGGAGTTATCACGTCAGCTGCCTCTTGGATTCTAGAAAAGGTAAGCTCAGCCTCATTACTAGGATGGGAAGACTCAGCCTCTCCAACCACGTCATCATTAGAGTCTGTCAAGCTCTCCAAACCCAACATCTTATCTATAGCACTGGGAGCATGGCCTGCTTCTATAAGGCCTTGAGACTCCAACTAATCAATACATATGTCTATGCCATGGTTATAGTATTTCAAAGCCTTTTGAGCCAATTCTTGCTTATAAGCCAAGCTTCACTAGTACTCTAGTAAACGAGACTACTACGAGGCCTCTAAGTATTAGACGCCCTTCTTAGTAGCATGGAAAACTTGGAAGAATGAGTCTTTACCTTCTCAGTAACCTTCTTCTCTTGCCTTCTCCACCTCTTCTTCATGAGAAGAGACTAGTTTGGCCAATTTCACCTTAGCCTTAGATAGAGCTGCAGTCATCTCATTGTACTTCCCTCGTAAAGCACTTAGTTGATCTTTTAGCTCTTGAAACTATGCTATTAATTAGCTCTGATCTGCCTCCCAATGATCTAAAGCCTCTTCTTCTATAATGCTCGTATGCAAATAGAAAACAGAAATGAGAAGTAGGAACTGAATTAAGGATAGGAGCATCGATACTTACTCGAGCTAAGTAGCTAGTGAATTGAACCTGGAGGTCTCCAAGGAGCAGTTTATGGGCTATTTGGCGATCTGTGCTTCCTATTATGCTTCTTTGAAATTCTTGCCCCAGAGAAAATGAAGTATCCGATAGTACCAAGCTCCCTATAGCAGGATGTACCTAAGGGCGACTCAGCTTGAGTTGGAGAGAGCTTAGTTCCTCTAAAATATGCTCTAAGCTCAGTAGGTATGTGAACTAATTTAGGACTAGGAGTAGCTCACTTGGGGGAAGGAGCCTCAGGAATAGGGTAAGCTAGGCGCTTGGTGGACGAGATGCCTCCTCCTCCTAGTTTAGATGGGTAGTTATTTTTGGTACACCCTAGCTACTGCTCAGCTAGTGCGGCCTTTAAGAAAGCCTTAGTAGATATTTTCTCTGCAAAAGAAAGAATCAGTATGCAGTTTAGTACATTATTCATGAGATAAAATAAGTGGTGAAAAGATACCAAATCGCTCAAGGAGCTCTTTGGCTTTAGGGCAGATGGCAAAATGATAAAGAAAGCCCTTTTTTTCTAAGTAAGTTAACTACAATTTCATGTTATTTAGCCTATCTAGTAAAGCTTGTCAGCCTATGATGGAGTGCCAGTTTCAAGAAAAACTCGAGCTCGGAGACTTTTCTACCCACTCCATGTAAAAATATCTCTTTTTCCAGTGCTTTATTAAAGGTGGATACTTAGAAAAGAATTCCACGTCATCCTTAGAAATGATATAGAAAAAGCACCTACTTATAATCTTAAGATAAAACAGAGTATAGAATAAAGATATAGTAGGTTCTATTTGGAGATACCAGCATAACACGACGAAGCCCACCATCAATCTAAATGAGTTAGGGGTAAACTGGTTAAGAGGGATACCTAAGCCCTGAGAAATCAGAGTAAGAAGCTTGGGAATAGGAAATCTTAACCTTGGGAATTACTATTTGATATCCGGTGGGAATGCCCATTTGCTCATGAAGTCTCACTCTCTCACTTTGGGTCATGCGAGTATGGTAAATCTCGTAAGGGGCTAAATTTGCAACAAATTTGGCCATGCCTTTTTCAATCTCTCTCGAAATCTCAAGGGACCAACTCAAGGATGAGGAAGAACTTTCTGGATTAAGGTGTTGTGACATATAAAGTGGGGGGAGGCAAACAAATATTTGGCCAAAAACACATCCGAATAGAAAATGAGAAGGGAGAAAAATAGGGAACAACCATATATATTAAGGAACAAGATACTAGAAGAGTTATGCAAAAAAAAACAAAAAGAACTTGATTTTAGCTCCTGAATCGGAAGAAATCGATGAAGAAAAGGAAAAAATCGGCTTGGAAGAAGGAGAAGAGGAGGAAAGAAATAATGAGGCGAGAAAAAGGAAGAGTAAGAAGGGATGAGGATGCTTACATAGGGAAAAGAAAAAAAAAGAAGTGATCATGGCCGTCCAAGTGTATAGAGATGTGAGGAGATATTAATGGTGAGGGAAATTTGAAAAGACACTTTTCACCTAAGGAAGGAGGAAAAGTTGCCACATTTATTACTAAAAGACATTCCCAACAATTTATGTTCCCAAGTAAATTCAAAAAGGCACATCGGTGAGCTAGACCTTGGATGGTTTCCTTAGTTAGGAAGCTCGGTTGTGCGCCTTCATCCTGCTCAATCAGGTATTGCTATATTCAAGAAGCTGGAGCATGTTTTACTTAAGCTTGGTCATTAGTTGCTAAGCCTAACCATGCGCCTTTATCCAGCTTGGTAGGGTATTGCTATATACAAAGAGTTGGAGCGTGTTTTCCTTAAGCTGGGCCATGTGATGCTCAGCTCGATCATGTACAGCTGAGCTTGGTCATGCATCATAAGTTTTTGTGAGCAAATGTTGCTGAATTTTGAGAGCTTTGACATATACCTTCCACAAGCTCGATTGTGTGCGGTTAAGCTCTGCCACACATTCTAATCAAACCTCATCATGTGCTACCAAGCTCAGCTGGATATTATACTCATGGGACATTTGATTACATATTTCGTAGAGGAATAGTGTGGATTGGTGAGCTTAGTCCTATTGCATTCGCATGTAGGAAGGTCGGCCTCTAGATGAACATCAACCCCACGGGAAAATATCTTATTCAGGTTTAAAAATGTACATACATCCCTTTTTAGGCCAGAAAGGGGGGGAGTGATGATGCCACCCCCAAGAATCTCCTTTAGGACACCATTTTGACAAATAAACACATCCCTGGTCAAGTTGTGCTGAGTAAGAGGAGCAATCCCAAGCTAAGCCACAGTTAGAAAGACGCGACCAAGCTAAGGTAAAATAGCCAAGCTGCTCAAAAGCTGATTAAAATAAATTGGGAGAAATTAAATGGTGGAGAGAGAGTGGAGGACCGAGCTTTTCTTATATTCAACCCCACGTGAGCTCAATTAATAGGTCATTTAGGTGCAAGAATAAGGGACTTTGAGATTATAGAAAGTAGTTGCACAGCAATGAACACATGGCAGGCCTATGTAACTTCATAAAAGATCATGTATGTTAGTGGACTAGATATCAGGAATGTGGGACAGTTATATGAGAGAAGTGGGACTCTTCTAGGTATAACACAATGATGTAATTCAATAAGGCATAAGCTATTCATTCTTTGTATTCAGACTACAAGCAATCAGAGCAATTCAATAAAATATATTTTTCTTTTTCTTGCTAATTTTATTGCTGCTTTTTCATTTTTGCATCATAAACGTTGCCAAATACACTCCCTTATGAACCTGAAGACCTTCTTATTGTTTATCCCAATTAAAGAAGGTATACCAAGATATCTACTCTAATGTCATACAAGCCAACATTAAGGTACCTACTGAAAGTATTTCTAATCTCTTCTCCTGTGTTAGAGCTAAAGAAAATGGAAGATTTTTCAAAATTCACAATTTTACCTGATGTTGTTTCGTAAGATCTTAAGCACTTCTTAATGGTCTCACTATCCTAGATTATAGCTCTAAAGAAGACCATGCTATCATTTGAAAAAAATTAGGGGGGAAATAGATGGAGCTCAACGTGCAATTTTACAATCGTGAAGTCTTCCTTGCCGTTCATATTTATTTAGAATAGTTGATAACCCCTCCGCACAAATTATGAATAGATATAGGGACAATGGATCACCTTGCCTAAGTTTGCATTCAGAGATGATAAGCCCAATCTCGTGACCATCATGAACAACCTTATAATTAACTGATTCCATGCACATCATGATCAAGTTTGTGAACCTTGGATTAAAGTTAAATTAATTCATCGTATTTCTTAAAAAACCCCTATTCAATTCAATCATAGACCTTGCTCATGTCAATTCTCAAAGCTACCAGCCTTATCTTTCCTTAGGTTTTCCTCTTTAGGTAATGCAAATCTTCATAAGTTATCAAAACATTATTTGAAATTAATCATCTAGGAACGAAAGCACCTACATCTCAAAAATAATCAAAGATAGGATTTTCTTGAGCCGGTTTGCAATTACCTTGGTAACTATCTTGTAGAGAACTTTACATAAGGCAATCAGGTGAAGTTCAGTAATTAATTCCACATTTTTCTTCTTAGGGATCAAAGATATGAGTGTGTCATTTAAACTTGGAAATAGTTGACAATTCTTCAACATAGTTAAACAAGCATCTGTGACATCTTCCCTTATAATATTCCAACACTTCTAATAAAAAGCTAAATTAAAACCATATGGACATGGGAATTTATCTGTTTGTGTAGTGAATATTGCTCTTTTCACTTCATTGGCACCAAAGTCATGTAAAAAAGATTTGTTCTACTCTTCTAGAACTATCCTAGTAACACTATCAAGAATAGAGTAGTTAGAGTTGGTTTCGACTAAAAAGAGATCTACATAATACTCAAATATGAATGATTCTAAACTATTTGTCCAATTCCTCCAATTTCCATTAGAAATTTTCAATTGAGAGATAGAATTTTATTTTTTAACGAAAGAAAGCTTTGGCATGAAAAAAATCTAGAATTTGAATCCCCTTCTTGAAACTAAAATTATTTTGCTCGCTATCTCCAAAATGTTCTTATTGTTGTAGGATCAAGAGAATTTCCTGCTATGTTATTTCATATTCTCTTATGGATTCTGATTCATATTTAGGCTTAAGCATCTGCCTTTTTCCTAACAACCTTTCAATCTTTCTTTAAACTGAGTAATGTATTTATGTCCCTAGGAGGATAGCACACTATTGCACTTATTTAATCTGGTTTGAATTGGAAAGCCTTTGCTGTCATTCCAACAATTTGATATCAATTCACCACAATCTCATTCTCTAAGCTAAGCATTTTCAAAATGGAATCTATGAGTTCTCAACAAGTATTTTTTCTATCTATTTGGAGAATAATGGGTTGTGATCAAAGCGTGCAACATTGAGTTTAAACATGTTTGCCTCTTCAAACAAATGTCACCACACATTGGAAACCAAAACTTTGTCCAATCTCTCATCTACCCAATTTCCAATATTTCAGCCTATCTCCCAAGAGAATTGATAACCCGTAAATCCAAAATCTCTTAGCCTACAAAACTCAACATCCTTTCTAAAACCTTCACATAACCACAAAGGGTAAGGGCATCTACCTTTTTTCTCCAGTAGCTAAAGAAGATCATTAAAATCTCCTAAGCAATACCATGGCAAACTAGATTGATTCTTAAGATTTCACAATAACGCCTAAGATTCTCTCCAGCGAGATCTCTCTAAAAGACCACAAAAACCATTAAGCCTCCATGGTTTCATCCCTTCAATTTTTACCTCCACATCAATGTGATTCCTAGAATAGCTTATTAGATTCACTATTTCTTGTTTCCTCCAAAGCGTTGTGAGCCCTCCTCTATTCCTAAGATTGTCCACTGTAAATAAACGTTCATACTCTATTTCTTTGTGAAGTTTCTCCAATTTTTCTCTACCCACCATTGTTTCTATCAAAAAAATAAAAACAGGCCACTCAGACTTAATTAAGTCTTTAAAAACCTGAATTGCCTATGGTTTTCCAAACCTACGACAATTCCAACTTATTGAACTTACTTCTCTTGGTGGGCCTGGGAACCAGTACCCGCCAATGATAAGTTTTTTGGCCTAGGCTCCATTCCACTTTTCTCAAATGCACTTAGCCTATGAACATTCTCCAAATCCTATGGCCCAATTTTAGTCATTCTCTTTTTAGTTTCCAAACTTATAGGAGAAACTACAATCCCTTTTTTCCTTAAAAGCTATTCAAGTAAATGGAGTATCTTTCCCACAATTACTATCCATTCCACGATATTCGGTCATTTCCCGATCTACACAAGATATTCCCTAATTTGGTGTTGAGAAAAACTCATTCCCTTTTGTTAAATCCCTATTAGTATTAATTTTAATGTCATGTTTAGGACTTAAAAAATAATTTTTTTGTTTAAAAAATTATAATTCCTTTGCTAATTGATGAAAATTTGGAATTGCAAAAATACAACTAGAGAATTTACAATAAGGGGACAAATTTACACAAGTTGGTGGAATTGCTAACAGAATGACACCTTATGATCTAATCAAGAATGGGTAGAAGAGTCTTTTTTATTTATTCGAGTCCTATTCTAATTAGAAGACTCTTGTATTCAATTATAAATAGGCCTTTTAGAAACTTAATCAATGAGCATATTTGGATTTGCTATTTTGGATATTAGAAGTATCGCGAGAATTCAAGATTCAGACGAGAACAGAATGGAGATAAGATTCATCCAGGAAAAGAATTTCTTCTTCTCCCTTTGATTTGCTTTTTTAATTCTAGATTTGAGATGATGTTTCATTTTATTTATGTTTTGTTTGACAATCATGAACTAATTTGTTATTCTAGGATTATGAATGATTCTTTTGAATAAATTGATACATGATTTTCTTCCATGAAATTAGTAGCACTTAAGGTTATTTCTTCTATTGTGTACTTTTTCTATTTGATTATCTAATCAACTGTTAAGTGCATATTTAAACCCTACAAGAGTCTTGGAAAAGAAAATCTAGAGATTGATTGACAATAGAAGACCTTAGGATTAATTGTTTAAATTGATAAATTAATTAATTTGTGAGTAGGATAGGAATATACCTGCTTTCCCTAGGAAGTTATTTGAATGGTACAACTTTATCCATAATTTTGTTAATTCACATTGGAATATAATGAATTGAATAAATTAGGGATTTGATTTTGGGTAATTCAAAAGAATCATGTAATTGTGTAAGACTTAAGACTAATAACCTGTTATTAATTTCATAGGGAGAAAATTATGTAATCAACTTATTCAATTGATGAAATCATAATTCTAGGCTTTTATATCCTAATAAAAATCTTAATCAGTGTATTTTTTCTTATTTTTATTAGTTTAATTTTAATCAAAATAAACTGTGCAAATAGTTACGCAAGTACACGTGTTGCAACAAGTAATAAAGTGATGAGAAAAGTGTCAATCCCATGAGGAACTAAATTATTTGCTACTATTTATTAATTTATCACACACTTGTTATATTCGAACAAATATCAATTGCGTAGGAATTAAAACTAAACTAATGAAAATAAGAAAAAGTGTACTAATTAAGATTTCTACTAGGATATAGGAGCCTAAAATTATGATTTCATCAATTTAATAAGTTGATTACTTAATTTTCTCCCTATGAAATTAATAACAGGTTATTAGTCTTGAGTCTTATGCAATTTTGGGTTTTTTTCAAATTACCTCTAATCAAATCTCTAATTTATTCAATCTACTATATTCCTATGTGAATTAACTAAATAATGGATAAGGTTGTACCATTCAACTAACTCCCCAGGGCAAGTAGGTATATTCCTATCCTACTCACAAATCAATTAATTCATCAATTTGAATAATTAATCCTAATTAAGGTCTTCTATTGTCAATCAATCACTAGATTCACTTTTTCTAGACTTCTCTAGGGTTTAAAAATGCACTTGACCATTGATCAGATAATCAAATGAAAAAAGCACAAAATAGAAAAAATAACCTCAAGTGCTACTAATTTTATGGAAGAAAAACATGCATCAATTTATTCAGAAGAATCTATCATAATCCTAAAATAAAGAATTAGTTCATGATTGTCAAACAAAAAATAAATAAAATGAAACATCGTCTCAAATCTAGAATTAAAAAGCAAATCAAAGGGAGAAGAAGAATTCTATTCCTAGATGAATCTTTTCTCCATTTTGCTCTCATCTGAATTCTGAATTCTCGTGGTACTTCTAATCTCCAAAATAGCAAATCCAAATATGCTCTTTGATTAAGTGTCTGAAAGGCCTATTTATAACTGAATACAAGAGTCTTCAAATTAGAATAAGACTTGAATCAATAAAAAGACTCTTCTGCCCATTCTTGATTAGATCATAAGGTGTCATTCTGTTAGTATTCCCACCAACTTGTGTCAATTTGTCCCCTTATTGTACATTCTCTAGTTGTATTTCTGCAATTCCAAATTTTCATCAATTAGCAAAGGAATTATAATTTTTTAAACAAAAACATTATTTGTTAATTCCTAAATATGATGCTAAAATTAATAATAATAGGGACTTAACAAAAGGTAACGAGTTTTTCTTGACACCACATTAGGAAATATCTCGTGTAGATCAGGAAATGACCAAATATCGTGAAATGGATAGTGGTTGTGGGAAAGATACTCCATTTAGTTGAATTGTCACACAAAACATGAATAAAATGAAATACCATCTCAAATCCAGAATTAAAATGCAAATTAAAGGGAGAAGAAGAAACTCTATTCCTAGACAAATCTAATCTCCTCTTTGTTCTCATCCAAATTTCAAATTTTCGTGATACTTCTAATTTCTAAAATAGCAAATCCAAATCTGCTCTCTAATTAAGTGTCTAAAAAGCCTATTTATAACTGATTACATGGGTTTTTTAATTAGAATAGGACTCAAATAAATAAAAAGACTCTTCTACCCATCCTTGATTAACTCATGAAATGTCATCCTATTAGCATTCCCACAACTTGCATCAATTTGTCCCCTTATTGTAAATTCTCCAGTTGTATTCCTACAATTCCAAATTTTCATCAATTCGCAAAGGAATTATAATTTTTAAACAAAAAAATTATTTGTTATGTCCTAAATATGATATTAAAATTAATACTAATAGGGATTTAGCAAACACCCCTAAACTTAATACGTTGCTCATCCTCAATCAACACAAAGAAAAAAGACACTCTAAGAAAAAAAAACAAATCAACACTAAAATGCATTTACAAAACCATCACTTCTTTTTGTTACTCTTAGAACTACTTCAAAGCTTTGCTCGTAGTCAACTACAGTAGTGATCTATTTTCACTATGCACAAATAAACAAACAAAATGTTCAAATGAATCCCCCGTGTATGTGTGTGATTTCTCTACAAGTAATTATTGGCAACTCAGATTAATTTATGTACAGGTACAAGACTTTACTCCAATACTCCATGGGTTTGCTTTTCATTCCTATCTCCACTAATGTAAAATACACTCAATAAAGGATCTTTTATGACTACCAAAACTTGTAATATAAGCTTGGGTAAAAGTAAGAAAGATATGGATAATACTGACTTAAAACCTATAGCACTTGTTCATCATCACCTATTAATATTCTCCCAAATTGTTTGAAGTACTTCTCAATTTCTTTATCTCTCCCTCTTTTCTCAGACTTCGTTTTTTAGGTGCCATGCCACTATGCACTTTTTTTATCTTTTTTTTTTGGGTTTTTTGAATTTTTATTGATTTTTTTTTTTGGTGGGGGTAGAAAATCAAACTCATGGGCACTATACTATTTGTTCCTATCTTCATAAGAGCTTCAAATAGATCTAATAAGTAACTATGGAATTTATTCGGTGGGATCATGTGTTTAGGCTAGTTGTTGAGTTAGTTGCCAAATAAAAAGGATTCTTTAAAATAGGCTCAACAGGGGACACTAGGGATGTAATATCATTTGGTAGGTTTGAAAGGCTCAAATGGGTCAAAGATGGCATAATTCATTTCCCTTATTTGAGTGTTTTCTAGGATTTCGTCTTGATAAGGAATCAAAAAAATTATAGAGTTTAAAGTATTACCTATGTTACTTGTGCATAAATGTCCTCTAAATTAAACCAATAACTAAAAGTGAGAAAGTGAATGCTCAAAAATAGGAGATGTCATCCTAGCATCACTTCTACTCAAAGTGCACAGTTCCATCGTCACATAATTATAATTTTCCATGAAACACAAAATTAAAGGAGTAATATCTTCATTGATTCAAGAATATCAATTTTTGTACACGTAAAACATCGACTCTATTACTAAACTCTAATTATAAAACTGAAGTGCAAAGCACCCCCCAAACTTGAGAGGTACTTTGTCCTCAAAGTACTAACACTATCATGATAGAGAAAGCAAGAAAATAAGAAATACTAATACAAAATAATAATAATAATAATAATAATAATAATAATAATAATAATAATAATAATAATAAATAAATAAAGAAATAAATAAAGAAATAAATAAATAAAGAAGAAAATGTGCCTTGATCAATTGATGATGTTATCATCCTTCTCAACCTCCAAGGGTGGAATTGCAATAGCAATGTAAAAATGCAATGGTGGTGGTGGTGAGAATTAACTCCAAACAAAATTACTCCCAAAAATATCTAAAGAAAATCAAGAAATTTCAATCCATAAATCAACATCATTTGGGTGGGGTTATATATGTGTGTTATGTATATATTTATGTATTTATATATATATATATATATATGCATATTTATAAATGTAAATATATAAATATTTTGAATATATTTCTAATAAAGTGTATTTTGTTAGTTACTATTTAATTTTTTATTGATTTTCCTTTAAATGTTTTCAACATGGGTCAAAATGATCATTTCAGATCCTCATTAAGATTGGGTGGCAATTGTAATTTTTTAAAATATAAATATATATTCATGTTAGTCAATATATTAATATAAGATATTAAAATAATATAATCAATTAAATTTTGGATTGATTTGAAAATGTTAATGGAGAATAAATTTTGGCACTTTTTCTTAAGATAACTTGCAATTTTTTAAGTATATTGATGTATATCACATATAATTATTTGACATATATATTGTAAATTCAATCATTTTTTATTGATTTAAAAATAAAAATTCATAAAAAGATATTAAAATATGATATGTACAGAAATTAAAAGAGAATATACAGTAGTATAATAAATAGAAATAGGCTCATTGTACATTTTATATATGTGATATAGAAATCATTGAAAAGAAAATTCAATTTAATAGACTAAAATTTATATGAAGCCATTTAATGGGTTGGAGGTTAATATAAATATAAAATTTATTAGTAGTAGTCACTATTTTAGTATAATGAACCCTCAACATACAATTAAAATTTACCATCAACTTTTTGTACAGGTAGCAGGTTAAATGTATTTTATTATGTTGTCAACTATCATCAAGATGAAAGGATATGATCTCATATTTTAAATCCAATGGTTTAGGCTAAGTACATTTGTACATTTCTGATGTGAGGTATCACAATCAAATTTGCACCATAGACTACTTCGCATTTCTTTGGGTACCTACAGTATAGTAATTTTTTGTTAGGTCTAAATAATAAGGTGCAGTGCTCTTCTCTTTCTTTATTTCACTTTTTTTATTGAAAAAATTTTACACAGCAATTTTTATGAAATAAAACAAAACCGACATTTGGAATATGAAAATATATTATTTTGTAGTGATGCTATTATTTTCCTATTGAAGTTCATAGCTACATCTTCAATGAGATGTTTTAAATTAGAGATGAGATAATCTGTTCATTTTTATGTGCTCTATCAAATTTCACATAGAGTGAATTAAGGCTAAGAATGAATCAAGATTATATTTAATAGAACAAAGAGCAATACAGTAAGGGCAAAATTGTTCAATAATTTAAATTTGATATCTTGAAATAAAGGGATATAATGGTCAATTTTATAAACTTAAAATCAATTGGAATGCCAATAATAAACTTTGGAGTGCAAATAACAATACCCGTTTATTATTATTTGCATGTGTTAATATATTAAAATGCTAAAATTCAAGTTATTTTGATATAGTGATATCTAATATATGTAAAGTGAAATGCTATTCAACCATATTTTAAGAATGTTTATTATATGGTAATGATGTAGATAAGTTATTTTTATCCCTTTTGGCCATCTCAACATCTTTCATGTATAGTTTACTATAAAAATGAATTATTTCATTATTAATATAAAATACCATATTAAATAATTTTTTTGTAACTCCATATTTAATGATGGTAAGTACTCCAAATTTATGAATTTGACCTTTCTAATATATATAAAATAAAATGGTGTTCAATCCTATTTTAAGAATATTTGTTATGTAGCAATAATGTGGATAAGTTTTTTTTATCCGTTAACTTTTTGCCATCTCAACATATTCCATATATAGTTTACTATAAAAATGAGTTATTTTATTATTAATATAAAATATTATATTAAATAAATTTTTTGTAACTCCATATCTAATGATAGTGAGTATTCCATATCTATAAATTTGACCATCCATATTAATTTTTATATTATTTCTCTCTATATATATTAGTTTATGTATATATTGTCGGTTTGATGCATGAAGCATTAATTTTTTAGTGCTCTCTCTCTCTCTCTCTCTCTCTCTATATATATATATATATCTACATATATGAATAATAAAATGTGTTTTGTTTCATAATTTGTTATTTGAATCACTAGGACTTAGAACTTTCTTTGAAAAAAATCATTTTCAATTGATTTTTTCAAATTCAATTTTATTACTCTTCATATGTTTAATATTTACACTTTTATGGATCCAATTATAATTTAAATATTAACTGGGTATGTTTATATTATTGGTACAAATTAGATTATAAACTAGATTATTAAGGTAACATATTTATTTCAAATAAAGTAAAATGATGGCTAATTTATTTTAAAATAATAATTTCAAAATTTTATATATTAAGAAATTTTAAAATCTTACCAAATATAGTACAACCGCTATTGCCTTTAGTCATTAAGAATAACTATTATGTGTACTTTGTTAACTTTCGTGATT
>JACGDI010004167.1:352628-389724 GCA_014898725.1 Jacaranda copaia
TGAGCCTGTTGGGCTATCCCATATCACTAACCATTTTAGCTTAGTTTGCTAAATAGAAATTGAAAATGTTTTAACGGAGTTAAAGTATGTGAAGTAAAATCAAGAGTACAAGAAGACAAAGTGATGTAATTAAAAATATAAGAGGTAAAGGAGACGAAATTTGAGTACAAGGAAAGTAAAAATGGATTTTAACATAAAATTAATATAAAATTAAAGTAAATAAATTCAATTAGAAACTTGATGTGCAGGTCACTTATACATTGTTAGTTAATTTATTAAAAATATTTAGATAATTAAATTAATGTACGTGATAATTAAATGAAAAAATAACTGTCAAGTGGCCTGTGGCCTAACAATATCAATCTATTATATAATATGCCAAGTGGCTTGTAGCCCACTGGCATAAGTCTCCCACATAATGTGGGAGATCAGGAGTTCGAACCTAAACGGGCTCCTGATGTGTGCGTGTGTATAAATAAAAAAAAAAAATCTATTATATAATATGAGAGATCAAGAGTTCGAATTCTAATGGACTCTTGATGTACATGTGTATAAATATTAAAAAAAAAAGGGGGGGGAGGGGGGTAGAATAGCTAATGTTGAATTTTATTTTTCACAAACTTAAATAGGTACTTAAAAGTTAAATCTTTTTCTTATTAATTTTAGTGGCTGCAAAATCCCAACTTGATTAAGCTTTAATTCTTTCAATCTAATTCTCTGATGTCTTCACTCTCTGAAGCGCAACCCTTGCAATCGGGGACCTGTCTCTCCTCTCTCTCCCTTCAGATGTAATGAGCAGCTTCAAACTTGAGTATTTTCAATTGGGTCTTCGTCAAAACCTTCAAATTTCGACCTTTCTTCACACTCGACGCACACTAAGTATCAGCTGCGGTCTGAGAAATGGACCTAGAAAACCTATGTGGAGGGGCCGAGTACTCTCCACCGAGGCAATTCAAGCAGTCCAATCCTTGAAATTGGCGCAAAATTCCTCTTCTAAATTGGACAAAGTTTTTAGCAGTAAGCTCAGTAGGCTTTTGAAGGCTGATTTATTGGATACATTGGCTGAGTTGCAGAGGCAAAATGAATTTGATTTAGCCCTCAAGGTATTGTTGTGGTTACTTTCGACTTATTCTTTAATTTTCTTTATGTAACCTATAATTTGGTCCTTGCATGCATCTTGCGGTAGAGATATAGCTTGTCTTCGATCTTTTTGTTTTTTGTGCTTCAATTGGGATTGAACTAAGAGAATTTTTGTTAAGCGCTAGAGGAATTAGTCTCATATTCACAACCAGAATTTGCTTTTCGCCTTTCTTCCTTCCTGGTGCGAGTTGACAGCACCCCCCCTTTATTTTATGAAGAAAGGGAACAAGGCCAATAATTGAAAAGATTGGCCTTGAATCGATAAACATGTAGTTTATTAGGCCAACTGAATAGCGAGTGATTCCTTTCTTATCCCTATTGGGAGAGTGGTTCCGTGGCAAGCAATGCTCGAATAAGTAGGATTAGCAAAAGAGATTTTCCTAAGGTTTGTCGAGTTTGATTTGAAACCAGGCTTAGCCTTAACTGTGATTGGGTTCTCCCACACCCGACTAGCATCTGTTAGTGAAGTGGCTGGCTTCCTGGAGCTGGCGAAAGAATTTTGGGTGCTTGACAAGAATCAAAGAATCAGTTTGAACTGGTAATAGTATCCTCTCTAGGCTTTCTTCAACCTCTAGTCTAACTCATGAGAAAGTATAAGATGTCTGTGCTGCTGTGTAAATGGTATATTCATAGAATGATTTTAGTGTAACTTTATGAAATTTTACCATTTCAGAATTCTTTTTCCCGCACAATGGGTCCCCCTTCCCCAAGGAAGAAATAGCAATCTTCCAAGGTAAGCTGCTGAATCAGCTGGATTCACTTTATGGAGAGGACAATACTGGTATTTCTCCTCATAAAGGAACTGTGGTCATTAGCCTATCTACAATAAGCCTTACTGTAGGTTTTTTCTTGTCTCATTTATTGACAAATCGAGTGGTGAATTTTTGCCCTTAGCCCTTGAATTCTTGATTTAGAAGTCTAATAACTAAATAACACATGATTTATTTCTAATTGTTTTGTAAAAGTTCGAGCTTGATGCAATGGATAAAGTTTGGGAGGAAAGAAAAAGAAAAGAAAAACAATCTATTGCTCGAATAACTTGAATAAAAGAAAATTTGTTCATGACAAGCTTTAAAATAAGTAAAGATCTTCCTCCTGGAGAGAAAATTAAATAATTTTATTTCTCACGTTGTCTACATATGTGAGTCTATTTTATATGCCTCTCAAATAATCCTAATTCTCTAATAGATAGTAATATGTCAAATTTATACTTATCTCTAAGATTCTTAACTCCCTAAAAAATAATGTAAAATAACACTTAACTCTCTAAAAGATAATGTAAGATTTGAAATAACAACTAACGTAATGTTTATCTAGAAAGAAACCATTTAAAAGATAAAACTTATTATCTAAATAATAAGTACAAAATATTTCTCATGTGTAGAAGAATCTTCCGAAAGATAACTTCTGATACTTCAATCAAAGTTATCTTTAACCTCTATATTATTCTCCCTCTCTTATGAAAATAACTCGTGCTTGAGTTATCAATGTCTTTCGGGTACAAGGCTCATCGGATGGATGATAATGATAAAGATTAGCCACACTAAAAGATTTTAAAATTGACATTATCTCTCACAATTCCACCATATATACATTCTCATTGATTCTCTTCAAAATTTCATGAGCCACATACTTCTTTGGTTGTAACTTGTTGTAAGTGGGGATTGGATATCTTTTCTTCTTCAATAAAACCATAGCTTCATTGCCTTCTTCAATAGTTCGGAAGCATCTCTGTCCATTGGGTGCTACTTTATACCTGGTACTAGCTCCTTCAAGTTTCTCCTTGACCTTTGGTTGTACATCTTGCATTGGTGGCCATTTTGCAAGCAACTCCTTATGTATAATATCCTTCTCTTCAAATAATAAGTGTATGCTTTCGCAAATCTTTGTAGCAATCAAGACTCCCTTTACTATTAAACAATGAATTTGTTGAGTTTCTCAGCAAGTAGCGTCAAACTCCTTTTCCAACTAAATTAGTGTTAGGAAAGATTTACCTTTCATTTTAGAAAATTTGCCTCAAACATCTTATTTAGTGACAATAAGGTCATCTTCATTTCATTTGTTTCTAATTTGTATGTGTTCTCTCATCCAAATTTTTGTGCATTCTTGTCAAATTGCCAAGGTCTATCAAATAGTAAGTGGCAAGCATCCATGCCTATCATGTTGCAATATTCTTCATCTTTATACTTCCTTACTAAGAAAAGAACTTTGCAGCATTCTGTCACTTTGATGTTTCTTGTAGCCTTGATCCACCCCCTGTTTAAAAAATCGGACCGGACCGGTCAAATTGTCAACCAACTGGCGAACTAGTTTGGTTTTTTCAAAAAACTGGAAAACTTAAAAAAGCCATATTTTGTTAAAACCATTCAAACCAGCCAGTTGGACTAGTGAGCTAGTGAATCGTTCACAGATCAATTGAACCGAATCGGTTTTTTCATTAATTTTTTAATGAAATTAAATTTTTTATTTTTATTTTTATTTTTTTGTCTAAGTACAAAGTTTGAAGGCTAAGGCATACCTCACAATCTATCTAAAAGTCAAAAAACCCTTAATTTAGAGTTTAGAGTTAAGGATTAACTTACACACTCTCAATTTTAAAGTCTAGACTTAATATATTTAAATTGTTGTGATAATTTATAATGTAAATTGTGAAATTTGGATTGTAATGCTAGACAATATCATTTAAACTCTTTATGTTCTATATTTTGGCATTTTATTAATTTTTAAATAATATATAATATAAATATATATTTCGTAATTATAACGTTACGATTCAATTGCGGTTCAATTACGGTCCAACCGATAGTTGAATCAATGAATTGTGAATCGGTAAGTTTTTCAGTTCAATGAACGGTTCGATTTTTCAAACATTGGATTCACCTAATATTGTAAGGATTTGGATGTTTCTCTATTGATAGTTGTAGCTTTTCAGTAGTACTCTTCCCAATAATGTTCTCCATACTATCGCTGCCAACAATTGACTATCATTATAAATAATTGATTGTTGCAGATGTTACCATTAGTGGTGCGTCTTATTCGAAAAAGTTGGTGACATCGAGTTATATCTTCTTTCTTTAGTGCCAGCATCATTTTTTGAACTACAAAAGTTTGACCATCCTCTAAATCTTCTCCATCATTGCTACCATCGATATCACCTCGTCTCCATCTTCAAGCTCTTCTTCAAAATCCCCATGCTCTACAATGTTGATAACCTTTCTTTTTAGACCATCTTTAGAGTAGTGTTAAGGTTGATTGTAGCAATAGCACTTTGCAAGAATCGGCTTGATGTATGGGTTCTTTTGCATTTGCGTTTGAGTCTCGGTCATCTCCAACTTTTGCTTGTTGCTTTGTTGTACACCGTCTTCTCAAATTGACTTTGCGTGTTTTGTTTTGTGCTTGTCGGTGAAGTCGATTCCTCTTAGAATATTCCATTTTATTGTCTTTTATCATCATTTTAGCTTTTAGTGCCATGTATTGTGCTCCAGAGACATTTGCTAACATTTGCACACCAATCTTGTCTTGAATTGTAGGCTTCAAACCATTGAGGTATTTTGTTACTTGTTGACTGTTCGACTCTATTAGGTTGTTTCGCTCAGCAAGCTACAAGAACTCTATGGTATATTCATGCACGGTGCACGGTGACATTGTTGATATTGCATGAATCTATACTGCTCATAATCTAGGGGTAGAAAGCGAGCCTTCAATAACTACTTCATCTGCTTCATCTAATACCACATTCGGACTTGTCTTTTACCTCACACCTCCTTGCGTCTTGTAGATGTTCCCAAGCAGAGGCAACTTCCTTTAGCCTGTAGGCTGATTTAAAGAATCAATCTACTTCTGCAAACCAATCTATAAATTATTCAATATTTAAATAACCATTAAAGTATTGGAGATCAACTTTAGGTGAAAATTTTCATCACTAGCAGGCGATGGATAGGTTGATCTTGCTTATTTCCTCGTCCCATATTGAGCATCCCGATATCTCCATCTTTTTTCTCTTGTGAAGCTTCATGTTGATAACATTAACGAATAGGATCATGTCTAACCAATCATGGTGTTTGGGCAATTTCCACAACTTCGCACCTTGCCCTACTGTCTATGTCTATGCTGAGAGCATCTGTACGCAAATTCATCTCCTCCAATCAACGGTTAAGAAATTCTCTCAATGCACGAATCTCCTCTTGCAGAGTTGAGGAAGTCTGATTTCCCACCAGTTACTCTTGCATTAACCATTAGAAAAGGGAAAACCTACTTGATACCAAACTAATGTAGTGGGTAAAATCTAAGAGGAAAGAAAGTGAAAAGAAACACAAGCTATTGTACTAATAATTTGAATAAAAGAAAGCCCATTCACGATAAGCTTTAAAACAAGTAAACATCTTCCTCGTAGAGAGAAAATCAAAGAATTTTATTGTTCAAGTTGTATCTGACAAGCTACATATGTGAGTCTATTTATAGGCCTTTCAAAGAATCCTAATTATCTAATGGATAGGAATATGGCAAATTTATACTTACGCTTAACACTTCTAACTCCCTAAAAGATAGTGTAAAATAACACTTCATTCTTTAAAAGATAATGTAAAATTTGAAATAACAACTAATGTAATGTTCATCCAAAAAGAAACCATCTAAAAGATAAAACTTATTATCTAAATGATAAGTATCAAATATTTCTCATGAGTAGAAAAATCTTCCAGAAGATAACTCCAAATACTTCAATTAAAATGATCTTTAACCTCCGTATTAGAGTTGCTTGGGAGGACTACTTTATGCGAGTTTTGGTCAATTCTTTTTGCAGTCAAGCTCAAGCTTGAGCCCAAGCTATAGCCAATAGAGACTCATTTCATAAATTGGTTATCCTAAATTAGATTCTTATCCTATGTAATCCCTTGGTAATTAATCTGGTCAATTCAACTAAGCCATATGATAAATAAGTCAAGTTGACAGGTAGTTTCTATAGAAAATAAAGGCATTTTCACTTCACCATAGTATTTTGCTGGATATTTTATGTTTTGTGCCTCCAGTCTATCTTGTCAAAATTAAAAGATTAGAGTTCCGTATAGGGTGATATTTTGGAGGTGACATTAAAAAAAAAAAAAAAGAACAGAGTTTGTCTTTTTCAATATATCATTGTAGAGAAGATGTTTCTATCTCCAGGCTCTGTGCGTATCCTTCTGTATACATCTTCAAACTTGTAGAGAAATGGAGAAAATTGTGATTCTATATTTCACTCTAACAATTGTGACTAGTTTATCTATATGCTCCTTGTTTGAAGCTAAAAAATGTTTATTTACCTGTTGAGCAGTCAGGTCCGTGATATGGAGGATGATATGAGATTTGTGCTTCCTTCTTTATTTCTTTTAGAAATTTATGAGTAATCTATTTGCAAGCACTTATTTGTAGCTATAAATGTTAATATGCTTGCAGTGCGTTCATGTGCCACGCAGGATGAAAACCATTACTTTGCTGATGAATAATTTGGATTGTATGAAAAGAAACCCACCTTCTGAGCCCTACTTCAGAAATTTTGAGCTTAGTAGAGCATAGCTGATCTGAGATTGTGTGATGCTAGCAGGCTGAATTTACTTGCAGCCTGGTCCCATTTTGCATTATGTGCTGGAACATGCTTCTTTTCTGCTAATCAGCTTGTGATGAATTAGTAATTGAGCAACTTAATTGCTTTTCCTAAGCATTTTAATCTTTTTCTCAAAGTACTACTACTATCATTGGAAAACTATCCTTGTATTGTCATGTTCAAGAGTAACAAAACTACATTATTATTTCCAAAAGTTGAATGAATTGATTACTACATATTTATTTGTCTGTCTTATGCAATGAGCAATATATATATATATATATTGCTTTTTGTAACAGAAAGTTCTGAGGCTTATCAGTCCTCATTTTCTACAGAACTACCATAATTTTTTTTAGGTGAATACCTGAACACTAAACAAAAGAGCTGACTATATCTTGATTGGTCTAATTTGGTAGTTGTTTAACAGATATATTGGTTTGCTGTGTTGACCTAACTGTCGCAGCTCACTGTTTGCTTAATAGAGGAAGCTATAATTGGCTGATTTTCCTGTTTCTACCTGCACTTTTTTCACTGTCATATTCATGATGTTCTTTATATTTACAACTCTTTGTGCACTGATTTCCACATGATGTTTCCTTCTATTAAGTTTATTCTTATCTGCCTCTTTATTCTCATTAGTTTTATTTGAATGTGCTTTTATCTGAAACTTGTCAGGTTTCAGGTGTTTAACTTTGTGAGGAAGGAGCTGTGGTATACACCAGATCTATCTCTGTTCAACGATATGATATTGATGTTGGGGAAGAACAAAATGATTGAGATGGTTGAACAACTCTTCTTAGAACTGAGGAATGAAGGCCTGGAACCTAATGCCAGGACCTATGCTGAACTGATTGGAGCATATTTCAAAGCTGACATGGTGAAGAAGGCAATGGAAACATATGAGCTGATGAAGGCTACAGGCTGTGTCCCAGATAAGTTAACATTGACAATTTTAATGAGAAATCTTGAGAAGGCTGGTGAGGAAGCTCTTTTGGAAACAATAAAGAAAGAATGCGCTGAGTATTTTGATTGCCCTGAGAAATTTCTTGAAGAAGTTGAGAGGATATTTGTGAGTACTCATATCCTTATTTCACAACTTTTCAAGTTGCCTTTTTCTTCCCTGTTTTTATTTACATAAATAAGATAGACTCATTCACCATAATTCTATTGAAAATGATGTTGTGGTTAACCACGGCCCCAATTAACTCAGTTACTGAGGTAATAAGGTTCTAGTTTCTTGTAATACCTTTGCAATTATGTAATAATAGACTTATTTGGAATCCAACAATTTGAAGTTCCATCCCTCAGTTAATAAAGAGTCGTGGACTTGGCATCTTCATCTTTTTACAAGTGATGGGTCAATAGAATCTCCTTCTGCTGTGCAATCCCTTGATGGTTTAATTAGTGAATATTCACCTTTTCACTTGTCCCCAGTTGTGTAATTGAGCGAAAAAATTGAGATGCATCAATTGCTACATATAGGATGGCCTTGCAGTTGAGCTCATGCATATGTAGATGGAGGTTTACTGTTAGTTCCACATAAGCTATATCAGGATGAGAGTTTCTAACACTCCATGACATTGTAGGTTCGAGAACAATCCTCTTTTGGCACAGACACAAGTGTTCAACCTTTTCTGTTTTAATAATTGGTAAATCTGTGAAATTGTTTAATAAATTCTGGACCTTATTTGAAGTCCCAAGTGATTATTCTGATATTTGACACCTTTTGGAAATAAAATTATCATCCATTCTATTGAATGTTAGAGAGTTCCATGAAGTTTAGATATAATTTTTTTTCATCAAAGCAGATAGTGTAGTACATTTTCTACTTTCAATCCCATTACTTATACCTTTATGAATTTTAAGAGGCTTAAATATGAATATACGCTGAGACAGGATTTTAGAGTAAGTTTGTTAATATTGGAACATTGAGAGAATGTCATTGCTGGGTCTTCGATCATTGGTAGCATGCATGTTTTCTACCCTTTCTTTTAATGGTTTATTTACTAAATGACTCTTGTACTTGGTAGTAATGCGAGTATGTTATTTTTGTTTGTGTGCTTGCTGCTGGTATCTGATTCTAACGTAGGTGAATCTATGAAAGTCTACCTCTTGATTTCCAACTTTGATGCAAAAACTCCAATAACTGCTTAATACGAATCCATTGTTTTTTCTTTTGCATTGTCTCATTCTTTTGCAGCCGAAGCGGATGTCTCTAATCATCATCTGAAGATTTGTATGGATTACTCATGCTTCACTAGGAGCTCAACCAGCTTTTCTCCCACATTCAGAGGTGATTCCAAACAAGAATTTCTTGATTTACCATACAACATTCAAATCTTTTCGTTGTCGTTCCTTTTTTTTTTTTTTATAAATTTTATTTGAAGGCTAATGTACTTGTTAGATACAATGAATATTACCTTAAGATGTACATTTCTAGTGTCTTTCTACGCAATCTAAAATTAATAAAATATTTAATAAAAATGAGGTATTATTATTTTACATAAAGATATTATAAGGCATGTTAGATATAACACGTTGTGCACAACTAAACCATCATCAAAAAATAATGTAGTAAATTATAAACGCCAATCGTTCCAATGTTGTTATAACGTTAATCCTATGTTTCGTATTGAATTTTAATGAGGAAAATGTTAAGAATAATTTTTTTTTATGTTTCAAATAATGTAATTTTATGTTTTTATTTTTGTACATTTGTATTTTTCTTCTCTCTCTCTCTCTTTCTTTCTTTTTTTTTTCCCTCATTGAATTTTTTGATCCAAACATAACATAAATTGGCTTGCATGGAATTTTAATGGAATTAAAAACAGTAAATTTTGTTATGATTTTTTGTTCTTCGAATTACTAATTGAGAATTAGTAGTATCACATCAATATTCAAAGTGGGAGCATTTTTTTTAAAGCACTATTTGATGCATCTCCTAAAAGAAAATAAACTGAAGAAGAATAGATAAAAGCAAATAATAGGACATTAATTGCATACAACACATCCGAAAAATCGTTAATAAGTCGTCGTATATTTTGGTGAATAGGTAAATGAAATTGAACATTTTTTATTTATTTCAAAAGGATGGTAATCTACCTTTTTAAGTTGCAACTACCCCCCACCCCCAACCAAACATTTATGAAAAAAGATGGGGCAAACAGTAATCAACATTTTCCTATTTAGGTGTTTGGCTGGCTAAATTTAGATATACGAAGCGCAAATCTAAGAACCCTTTTGAGCTTATAAAACATATATCCTATCTCAGAACAAAATTTCTAATTTGGTTGGATAAGGTAAGCTTTACCTTGAAGAATGGGATGTGGAATGATGGGATTGAAATGAAGGATGAGTATAGAATTAGAATGGTTTAATACTTGTAAGAGTAATGATAGTGAACAATTATATGCCGAGTGGCATATGGCACAGTGACATCAGTCTCCCACATAATGTGGGAGGTCAAGAGTTCAAACCCTAACGGGTTCTTGAGGTGCGCGTGTATAAAAAAAAAAAAATGATGGTGAACAATTATAGTGGTTATTTATTTGGATGCATTATAACATTATGATAGTTATTTAAAAGATTAAAATATCTTAGACTTAAAAATAGTTTTAGAGGGCTCAATTGTAGAGAATCCAGGAATTTAGGGTTGATTTGAAATTTTGAAGAGTAGTTTTATTATTAAATTGGGGCTAATAGTTTTATCTAGAACTTTACCTTGGAAGAATTGATCGCCAGTGGTGGAGATTGGAAGTGGTGGTTTTCCAACAGTGCTAAAGTGTTAGACGTCCAACTAGCTAAATTTCGAACAATGAAACACAAAATTGGTCGAAGGCTTTCATTCCTTGAATCAAAATGCATCAACTGATGGAAGAACCTCCTATCTCGACGGTGATTAATAGTGCAGACCACAATTCTATCAAACCAAATATGGTTATATATGTGACATCTACTATACCAATAACATCAACGGACTCAATTGTTGCAATTGCTTAGGATACCTTTTTTAGCTTTTAGATTCTATTTCTTAATTCAAGATCTCTCTCAGTAACTGGAATAAAAATCTTAGCAAATTTGTTTTGATCAAAATAGGAAAGGGTTAGTGTAAAGATTTTATAAAGAAGAAATACGAAGACTTAAATATCTCTAGATAAGACTAAATGAGGACTTATATAAAAAATTTCCTTCACATCTGTCATGACGCCAACCGGACATGACATCCCCAATTCATCGTGTACAGTAGCGCACCTCAGACGATTCATCACAAAATGTATGCACATGATTTATGCAGGCGCAGGCTCTCATCCTACATGATCCATCGAAATTCGAAGGAATCTGGGCTTAAGAGGATACTATAGTTATTCTAGTTAATTAGTAAACATAAATTAAAGTTTACATAGCTAAACTAAATGAAAACTAGGACACTATGAATGTAAGATGAGGTCCCAAATTCAATCCTTATTTAGTTATTTTCCAACCTTACTGATGTTGAAGCTTATGCCTGATCTTTTCATTAAAAATCATACATTACTGACATTTTAAAAACCAGACAATAGAAACAAATATAATTTTGTTGATCCATATAACTGAGAGTATGGAAAGTGAAAATGTTGTCTGCAGAAACCAAAAACAGAAATATAAGTTAATGTCAAACAAAGTTGAGCATTACTATTTTGCAGATGATTTTGACGACTGTGTTGAAAGGATGAAATTAGAACAAGAATAGTGATTACAAAATAATAATAATAATAATAATAATAATAATAATAATAATAATACATTAGGGGACTGGATTACCAAATACCAAAGCCAAGAACAAAATTCAGTCAAAACTCAGTCACAGATGATGGAAATCAATCGAGGAGTAAGAAACACACATACACACACAAGAAATGAATCTAGACACTAGTTAAATGGCTAGGAGATTTGTTGAACAAGGTGTGCCACATATAAGCTCGGGAAAGCACCATCTCCAGCTCCAGATGGGTCCAGTTCTGTGTTGGAAGGTGCTGCAGAAGCATTACCATCTCCTGAAAATCGAGCTTCTGTAGCTTATCCGACCACTGCAAGTAAATACCGTACATACAGACGCTCCAGTTTATAACTGATTTCCACAGCTCATGGAGCAACAAGTCAAATAAATGGATAAATGACTCATTACAGCGCATGTGCATAGCAGCAGTCATAGGAAAGCTTTCTTACCGTCAAAAGAAAGCTTGCAAATATGTAGACAAGAAAATCTGGTAATGCGTCCCCTTCAGCAAGATACGTATCCCACAAACGAGTAACAAGATGAAATGGAATCTGCACAATACATTTAAGTTCATTAGTTTATCCCTTTCCCTGTTGACACTAACAAGGTTTGTGCCAGAATAAGGTAGGCATCCCATACCATACTTTCAAATTATGGTGTCACAGCTATGAGACTTAATAAGAAGAACAAAACAGTGTAATGCAGTTGTGCCAACCTCGCGTATAAGAAGGCAATTGAACCAGCGGAAAGCAAACTGAAGAAATTCAAGCCCCTGGTCCTCCATATGCCTGGAAACGGGTTCTAGCACATTCACAAAAAGAAACAAGTCAATCATGGAAGATCAATTAGTGAATGCAACGATAAATTGATAAATTGAATCCATATACTTTCATCAATAAATATAAAAATGATATCACCAGGATTACAAATTAATAGGAAATCTGAAGAACGCATCCATTTGCTGTGAATATATAGTAAGTAAGACCTCAATAGTGACTATATTCATCCTAGAACAAAACCAGAAAAGATGACTACTTTTTTTTTTTTTAACAGGAGTTTGGGATCAGACTGACGTGCAAAAATATGATATTCAGCAGAGCAACAGTTAATTACTGAGCCTCTGAAACATAAACATGAATTCACATCATTTCCCAAACTCCATTCCTACTCTATGTTGTTTCCAAATTTTGTTATTATTTACTTTTTGGATGTCCAATATAATGCTCAATTTCCTAAAATAAAAATATTTTTTTTGAAAATGCTCAGAGTTAAATTAATAATACAACACCACTTACTTTTAACCACTCTCATCTAGAACTCCATGCAGATTCAAAATGGAGCCATAAATATGAGTGTGGATATGTACGTGGACGAGGAACATTTAACATCCATTCCAAGGTAGAAAGCAAAAAATGAATTAAAGAGACTTCTTAAAATCATACCATCAATCCTTCTAACCAACTCCTTCAGTTTAAACACAAGTCGTTGAATTCCTGGCTGGGCAAATGTGTAGTGGTCTTGCATACCATCAAGCAACTTTGACAGACACCAATAACAGTCAGCTTCTACATTCGATATTTTCTCAGGAGAAAGATCAGCCATTGACCAAGTATCAACACTGCCCTCCAAGTATTCTGATAAGAAAACAACTAAAAAAGGTGTGGCAAGATCATTTATTCCTTGCACGTAACCACTAGCAGGATGCCGTATAGCCCTGGAATGGGGAAAGAATAGTATTAACATTAAAAAAATTGATAACAGGAATGCTGTCCAACAATAAATAGTCAGCACATTGGTTGATGATTACATTGCTTATAAAGATAAAAATTACAGAAATTCTCAGCACAACAATAATAATGAAGCAATTTGAAGATTTTAAGCGTTCACATCATATATAACGCTTGGACAAATCACGTCAGAAAAGTCTTTTACAGTCTTGATCAGCAGTTTTCAGATACATTTTAAGTATCCACAGATTATAATGGCATCTCAAAATTTTTGTGCAATATACTGTTGCCAGTTAATCCAAAAGCTATAGAACTATATTCAGAAGAAATTAGACTGTAATATAAAATTACCACAATGGATAAAGAAAACCTCATAAAAGTACACATGAATAACGGGCAACAGGAAAGTCACAGAAAATATTGCAACTTCGGGATGTACTAGGAGCCAGTTAAACCAACTTTGCAGTGCCTTCCACCACCATCATCCCCAACACAGGCATGTACATGTGCACTCAAAGAAGATGTCAACAGAAAAATAAAACAATATAGAGTTGCCAATTATTCCAAAAGTTATAAAAAACTTAACAACATTCAGAAGAAATTAGACTATAAACATGAAATTAACCCAATGGAAAAAGAAAACCTCATAAATGGACATATGAATAACGGGCAACAAGAAAGTTACAGAAAATATAGTAACTTCAAGAAGTAATATTGAGTTTGACAAGAATCCAGTTAAACCAACTCTGCAGTGTCTTCCACCACCACCATCCCCAACACGGACACATGTGCATGTGCACTCAAAGAAAATGATAACAGAAAAATAAAACAAGAACCCAAGCAGATAACTATATGATGAAATTTGTAACAACTCATTCAGCAAGAATATGGATTTTGCTATTAAGATTCTTATGGCAGGTGGTGTCCAGGTCTTAGTTAATTTTCAATTTTCCCTTTGCTCCATAAATATAACATAGCAGTTTTCATGTAATATACTACCAGATTTGCTTTACTTCCAGCCCAGGTTGATATTTAAGATTTAAATTTCTACATAACCCATATTATGAAACCTATATAGTATTAGATTATCATGAAATGAACTAGTTACTAATGAAAAATGGGTGCCATGAAAATGATCAAGAATTCCAGGTTCATCTCCTTTCCCTAGTAATCAGATCAATGGTTATCACCAAAAATCAACCACAATATTCCAAGAATTACTTTTTCTAAGATTGTGTCATTGAATCATATCCTTCAGCAGCCCAACTTAGATCTTTCTATCCCATCACTTCTCTCCAACTTTCAACAATATAAATTCTTGAATGTCAGACTAGCTTTTACTGGCATGCAAGGGCACACAAACATACTTCTCCTATATTACATGCTAGAATAATTCCCCATATAACACCTAACCTTTCACCAGATATCATCTAAAATTCTAAGACTCCCATCATCCCAGCTGTAAACCACTGGTTTCAGTGAACAACATCAAATATTTGTAATATGTAGATACTCTTCAATTATTAAACATACTTGGGGCAGAAAGATGCCAATACTGTTTTTGACTCAACTACAAAGCTCAGTCCTGTGGTAAGCATCTGAAAAAAATTGATCTTACTTAATACTCTCTCTGTCCCAAATCAACTGTTTCATATTTTCCGTTATTGGACATCACAAAAACAGGCTCCATTTTCTGAAATGGAATATTTTCCCCAAAACTAACCTATGTAATGATGTTGATTCAGCTAACTCTCAAGCACTAATTTTAAGGGCAATATTCTAAAGATACTTGAATCTTTTACTTTATCAACTCTTATCTAAAACTTAAATAGCTAGAATATTAGGTGGAGGCAGTATTATTTCTGGAAAACATTAAGTATTCAAGTAAATTTTAATACACTTCACAAATACCAGAGAAGCGGCTAAATTCTTAGCCAGCCCTCGAACCATTGGTCACAGTTTATCCAAAGGCATCATGGCATCCAATGAGATACACATGTTACCAATGTCTCTGTATGGTACTGCCAATCATGCTGGGTGGTTATGCCCAAATTTCTCCATGGGTACAACATAAGCTTTGTCTTTGGGTAATTCTCTGCAACATTTTATTTGCAGTTCAGCAACTGATGCCATTTCATGGTTCAACAGATAATCCCACTATAATACTAACATCATAGTATTTGTTGTGTTGCTTAAGATAACTAAAATGTTTTTTAAATTAATTGGCATTAAATCAAAAAAGTAGTCAAATAATCAAATAAGTGACAACATCAATTGGACATCCAATACTAGACACAAATAGGACTCGACAAATTAATTAAAAAGAAAGAAATAAGATGATAACAGCAAGAAACACAAAGACTAGTTTAGCATGATCGTAGCATTGCTAACTTTGTTGTTGGGATTCTTTATGCATGATCAGGGTTTCTGGTTTGTCATGAAAAAAGAGCTTTCAGTGTACATATTTTTAACAACTACCAAATTCAGAAGACACAGCCACATGAAAAGTAGGGATGGCAAGGGGTTTGGGTCAAACCCGGACCATTCAAAGAGCCACTTTTGAAATCACTAATGGAGTTCCAAAGCAAGTATCAGGCTTTTATTCTCACAGCTGGACTCAAACCGAAGCCAATCCATTAGAATAGTACTACATATATTAATTTATTTATTACATGTGAATTTATGTGATGTATATATGTATGTAAAAAAAATTATGTGTAAGTTACTTATACACATATAAAATATAAATAAATATTCTAATAAATTAAAATAATAATGTAAGATTAATAAATGGTTTGTGCTGTCAACATATAAAGGAGTAACAAATATGTTGTTAAACATTTTATTTTCCAAAAACTAAAAGATACACATAAATTTGTAAATAACTAGTTTCTTGCAAATAACATTATTTTATTATGCACAGAAAGCTATGATAACAGTATTTTTCTTAAGAGAATCTTTTTTAAATATTTCACATCATAAATTGGTTTTAAGCGGTCCAACTTACCAGATCTCAGGTTTGAGGCCAGTCAAGTCTCAATTCTGGGTTTTGGCAAACCCTCCACAAACCTAACCCCTTGCCATCTCTAATGAAAATTCTAATCCGAGACATACATTAGAATCATTCTTGAATAGAAATGACAATGAATCATCGCCACTCACTCATAAGTCTCCCAGTGAGATGCCCACAAAATAGAGTATCCAATCATCAATCAAATGCAAAATGTTGAAAAACAGTGAGGAAGCATCTAACCATATATAAAGTATTCGCTCCAATGACTTCTGAACTTCCACTTGTTGAAAGAAAGATACATCAGGGACAGTTCTGGGACAATCCACAGCGATCTAACAAGTTCATGAAAATCCATCACTAAGGAGATAATGATGCATAGTATAGGATATTCAGGAAAAATTTAACAACAAATCAAGAATTACAAAACCTGACGAAGCATGTTAATCTCTTCATCTGTGCGCCCTGCATCAGGAATATCATAATATTGGGCAACACAATCAAGATACTCCAGGCGCTTTCTTCTCAGAATTCCCTCCCTTCTATCTGAATTAGATGGTGCATATCCCTGTTGTCAGTTAACACTTAAATTCCACAAAAACGTTGAATAAAAGAATTCTAAAACTTGGCATCATAAATCCTAGTTGTTCACAACATAGGAAAGGATCCAACCAATAAATACTTCATGAAATGGATGTAGGAGATCTTCATAAATGAAAAGAATAGATGAAGCAAAACTTCACAATTCAAAAGCAACTAAGAATGGTAATCCTTAGCCAAAACCTCACTAAGAAAAGCTGCTAGAGAACTTATAGTCTTATCTAAACCAAATAGAAAGGGAAAAACCTCAACAAAGCACTACGTGTTGTTGCAGTCACCACTTCATCAAAAAAATAGTGTTCCCAAGTGATTATGAATACCCATGTTCCTTCTCTTGGAAGTTTGTAATTTGCCTACCATCAAATTCATGATAACTCCACGAACCATTGAGAATATACTAACTCAACACATACAATGAAAATTGAAGTGCATGCAATTGGACCAATTCATTCATGTATAGTTCTTTGCAGGTTAAAACTGGAAACAGTTATTCCTATCAACTACTTCGTGTAAGAAAATACAGAAGAGAATAGTTTGACTTTGATTGTAATATCGCCATAGTGTACTTTCCCTTTTAATATTCCTAAAATGTATGCTTCGTTGGAAATTGACTTCAACATGAATAAAAAAAGTCATGTAAAGAAGCAGCTGCAATTTCACCGGACCCTCTGAAGATTTAGTACAGCACTTTGGTCAATACTCCAAAGGCTCCAAATTAATTCATTAGCACTTTTAAATTCAAAAGTTGTTCCAATATATATGTGTGCATTATAACACATATGTACAGAATTGAGCATAAACGTCCACATGAGAAACTGTACAATGAGAAGTTTACTACTGTTTCTAATGCATACGAAATACATTCATCTGTCTAATAAATATTATATATGTCAATAATGTATAATACTCTCTCTTTCCTATTATAATGTCACATATTTTTCAACTGGCAAGGAGTTCTAAATGAGAGTTGGAAAAGCGGAAGTCACTATGCATCTTTAAAATTTTTTCCTCAAAGTAAGTGGAGGATTAGTCAAGTCGCACCATTCCTTTAAAAGAGCATACTTCTGCAAAGAAATTTGTTATTTTAGGAATCAGAATTTACCTGGGACCAACCAAAATGGTAACACGAGTATCTGAAAATATCATTACTGAGAATATTATAGAAATTTCAAGGATCATGCTCCATTCCCTATGTCAATCGTAATAACTCTAATAAGTAATACCAAGTACTAAAACATCATTATGAAGAAAATTCTTCCTTAAAACTAAATATTATAATGGATATATTAAGATGTTCTAATAAAATTGCTAATATAATTGTATCTTAACAACTTAGTAATTTGAAAGACTATATTGAGTATATCACAACGCTATTAACAGCTTAATGGAACTGTAAATACTACAGAAATATTACATAAGTAGGTTGAAGTAAAACCAAACATATAACTGACATAAAACTCTAACCAGCTGAACAGCTGCACTGAATGCTAAAAGTGTATTCTTTTCTCTTCTCCCATAAAAACTTTTCAATTAAGTTCTAACCATAGATCCTCAAATCTATTCTAAGTTTCAGTTTTCCTCTGTTTCAATGATGCTTATTAGCTTACATAATTGGGAATATAAGCTAGACTTTCATATTGCCTAAGATCTTATTCACATTCCTTTCTTTTACCCCCGGTATCAGACAGAGACATTTTGTAAAGCATTTTCTCCCTTTCCAACACCAGAATCATAGATTAAGCACAGATATAGGAGCAGACTGCAAAATCATACATCTTGAGATTCATCTTTTGTACGGATTATGGATTCAGAAGATTCTCCCAGAAGATTACATTCACTAAGAATCAATAACTCTAATAGTTGAGAAATTGTCCACCTTCAGTGGTTGCCAATTACTAGAGAATTGAATAAACAAAAAGTATATCTAAAACACTTATAGAAGCAACTAGGACATCAGAAGCCTTTAACAAAATAATATATATCTAGCACATAATAAACAAGGGTTAAAACACAAGCTGAACAAGTAGAATTAGTCCTACAGGTCACAAACATGTCTATGCTCTTCGCTGTACAATATCCAAAATTAATAGGTCTGCAGAATTTGATCTTCAGGCACATGCCCACACCAAAGAGCCATTGCCAGCAAAATAACAGAGCTAGAAACAAGTACTAAATGAGGAGAGGCCAGGAGCCTGGAAAGGTACAAGTCAATTAATTCTATACGACGAAGCCAGTATGTGCACACTCATGTTTCAAATACATTTTGGTTGGAAATTTCCTGTTAAATAGTTACTAAGATTTATATAAAACAAGAAATCAATTAGGAATTGGGCATACCAAGAGAAGTCTCCATACAGTTGGACGCAAATATTGAGGCACACCACTCCATGCTAATTCACGCAGTTTTTCTGCACAATGCAGATGAGAGGAACACTAAGAGACTGAGGTATGAAAGCTATGAGAGATTGACAATTTCAACGTCATAACAATATATAAAGATGAGACTGAAAAAATCCCACTTCTGAACTTTGAACAGAAAATTTATTCTAGTTGTTCAATAGTAAATGTTATTTGCTCCTTATACTAAGACAAATCAAATAAAGAGAAATAAGAATTTTTTCACCAGTCAGCGAAGAGAAAAGGATACCAACCACAAGAACATGAAATACTGATAACTTATAGACGCTTCTACATGTATTAACGCAGTAGCAACTCCAAATATCGTTTTCTACGACACATACCATCTGATTTTAGATATGGCCTCAATTTAAAATGTCGAGAAATTCAAAGGAAATGTTTTCACATAATAGAATTATATCCAAATAAGATTGCTGGCTCAGATTCACACATTGTAGAAACATGGAAATTATTAAGGTTTATCTGGTTTCATATTAGATAAAATTTTACAAAATTGTTGTGAAAAGTGCCGAATAGATGCCATCAGTATTCACTTGAAAATTAATGTGTTTAAAAGTTGGGTATGGTGAAAATGTTATTGGTTTCTTTCTAAAACATGTAAAATTTGGTGGCTTGTGTTTTCATGTGGTTTCAATATGAGTTATGTATTAACAAGGTAAAATTTAATAATGATGATTTGAATGATGATGTTGACTTAATTATTTATTTTTTTCCATTTAATAGTGTATTATTTTTTTAGTTTAGAGGGAGGGAGCGAGGGCCTTAATCATGAAGAGGGAGAAAATTGAGATGAAAAGGATGGGTGAATTGAAAATGAAATTTTTTCCAGAAAATGAATTGAGATAATTTGAGTTTGTATCGAAATATGGGCCCAGAAGTAAATGCAATCCAAATTTCAAATGTTTAAAAATGGATTTGTATTCCAAAAAGTGAAACCAGATAGAGCCTAAGACACTTTCAGAATGAGGGATCCCTTTTTCACTATTAAGGCCGAACATAATACTACTTCTTGCAACAAAGATAGCCTCAGTCACAGCCCTATCATTTCTTTATAGATAATGGAGAATTCAATAGCATCCGCCCTCTAATATGCACTAATCTGATAAATGCTCTACAGATGGTTCTTCGCCAATTAAAATTTACATTTGTATTACAAACAGAAATGAAATGGTCCGTCACTTGAAGAATTCAGAACACAAGCATACCATGTGTTAGCAATTAATTTACCACATTCAGGTTCAAGCTACTAGCCATGTTTTTGGGAACACAAAGATGTGCTCAAAAAAAGAAGTAATAAAAATATCAGGTTGCATCGGTGATGAGAAAAAAGTTCCCATCATTTGTATTACTTTCCTAGGAAGATGGAGACAATAAAAGTTCTGTGTAGTAAATTCATAGGAACAGCTGCAACACATGCCAATAAGCTTCAAATATTACCATATCCATGTCACTGTGAATGGGCCAAAGAAGAAACACACAAACCTAAGATTACAGTGGACCCAGATAACTCCTTCGTGAACTTCATTAGCCTTGCAGAATCTGTAGCTCTAGCTCCCACTGCAGACTTATTTATCTCTTTCGATGTGGTTTCACTACTCATACTCAAGGATTTCGTAAGGTCAACAGATGAGCTAGCATTTGTGTTGCTTCTACTTTGACGATCATCCTAAATGTGAGAACAAAATTGTTAGCAAGTTAAGGATTTAATTCTGGTAATTTAATTCTGGTAATTATGTGGATCATTATTGTATTATGGGAGATAAAACTGGATACCTCAGTCGATCTATCCACTTGTTTTCCTCGGTCAATATCACTCTCTGAAGATCTCCTGTCAGTGTTCGGAGAATGCAAAACTGATTGATCCAGGGGCTCTGATCTTTGTGTTATCAATATCTTACCAGGAAAACTGCGACCCTTGAGCAACCTAGGCATCTCAAGAAAATATGTGAGGTATACTTCAAGAAAGGAATCAATCAAGAAATACCTTGCAGCTTATTTGATGCAGTTCATATTGAACTAGAGGCAAGTTATTGAGAAAGCACAGCAGATATCTAATGCCTCATGGGCTAAATAAATTTACTTAATCATAACAAATATAAGAAGTAAAAAGTAATGCCACTAATGAGCAAGAAAAAAATGTAGCAGCAAAACTTATATCAAGTTTCAGAACCTATCCATCAAAAGTTTCAGTCAATTTGGTTTAATGAACTGTTCACTAAGGAAAAGTAAACTGTTCCTTTATAATATCTGAAGAAAACAGGATAGCCAAGACATATAACCATTCAATTAGCAAATGCCAGAGTTTACAGAGTCGAAATAGAGCTAAAAACAAGGGAGTGACCTACCAAGTAAACCAAATAAAAAATACAGAGGCTACTGACACAGTATTCACAGATTCCACAACTACAACTAAAATGCCTGAAAACAAACAATGTATCCGTTAACATATCTTTCTTTACCTTGAAATATCAATTTTAGCCGCAGTTTCATCTACTAACACACGCACGTACTCCTCAAAATTTAGAATTCCATGAATCTGATAAATCACACACCCCTCCCCAAACAGAAAAAAACAGAAAGAAGAAAAGAGGAACAGAAAACCACAAAGACGCCATCATGAGCTAAAAGACAGAAAGCATCAAATTAAAATTGCATCCACTGATAATAAATTCAAATCAAGATAAATTTCCACAAGCCCAATTTAACATTGTGAACAAATTTTCAAATGGGCACTCAAATCTGTCCAAACATAGAACAAATTCCAAAGGTAAAACGGGAAATAGGACTTCCACAAAAGATGAAATGACCGGTTTCGAAGAAGAAAAAGGATATGACAAAACTAAATTGCTAGATCTGAAAGTGAAAACTAACATGCAGACACACATACCCTTGAACATTTCTAAGAGTTTGATTGAATCTGGAATCAAGAGTTGAAGGTGAAGAAGAAGTTTCTTTGTTTCGATCCTCATTTCTACTGTTGATGCTGGTGTTGTTCCTCATGGTTTCTTCTTCCCGGTTTATGTTGGAATCATGTCCAATTTATTGCTCATTCGCTGTTGTCCCCTCCCCTTTATGGTTTTCTTTGAAGAAAAAACAGTATCTTAAATTATCAGTGCTATTATGCCGCGCTGGTGCTGAATGATTATTAATAGTGGGAATTGTTATTTGCAGTTAAAAATTTATTAATCATATTTTATTTTAAATTTTTGTAATAGATTATTGATTAAAATATTTTTTTTTAAAAAATTTATTTATATTAATTTTTTAGATAAATATAAAAATTATTACTTTCAATTTTATTACTTATGAAAATATTTTACCTCAACTTATTCAATTTAATATAAAATAATAATACACTTGGTCAATGAATACCTATGCGCAATCCAAGAATGTGCAATGACAAATTGAGTAAATTTATCCATAAGTAAAATTATTTATTTTTTATTGGATATAAGATAATGGACCTATCATCTATAATTATGGGTGATGGGTAATCTACATGTAGCAGTATTTTTATTTCCTTAACACTTGAGGGTAAATTAATATGTAATTTTTAATTAATATTATCTAACTATTACTTAAATAAAATTAATAAAAGAGGTTACAAATTTTAAATATTATATTAAACAAACACTTAAAGTATGTCAACTATTTTAATTTGAAAAGTACAACTTAAATATTTAAACATGTATCGATTTTAAGTTATATTATATTTTGAAATTCAAATTTAAATCCCATTATATATCAAAAATTTTTTGAATAAAAAATTTAAATACCACTTAAGTATTGTTGTTATTATAAAAATATATATTATAGCCTCCAAATTATTTGTAAGAATTAGAGAAAAACTAAATATATGTGTGTGTGTGTGTGTGTGGTTGTTTATGGGTTACTTGTGAATACATATAGGTTGGGTCAAAAAGTGGCAGATAATTAGGCAGTAGGTAAAGTTACCTATTTTTTATTGAGTGGAGAAAATGTGGCCTATTATCTGTATTTTTTTAGATACCCACAACATAGCTAATTTTTTGTCAAGTTTAAATAATATAGTGCAGTGCTCTTTTATTTCTTTATTTTAATTTTTTGATTAAAATAACTTTACACAAAAGTCTTTATAAAATAAAACAAGACACATTAGGGTGTGAAAATATATTATTTTATAGAAATATTATCATTTTTCTATTGAAATTCAATCATATTTTTAGTGAGATGATTGAATTTAGAGGTGAGTTAATCGATTTATTTTTATGTGCTCTATCAAGATTAAAATAGAATGAATCAAGGCTATGAGTGAATCAAAATTATATTTAATAGAATAAATAATAGTATTCTGAGAGAGAGAGAGAGAGAGAGAGAGAGAGAGAGAGAGAGAGAGTGGTCAATTCCTATAAATAAAAAATCAATTGGAGAGCCAATAATGAACTTTGCAATGCAAATAACAATATCCTTAATATTTTGTTGGTTATTTTGTTTTAAAGAAGAATTTTATATAAACCAATTTTAACCCATTTTATATTTGGCAAAATTAGTCTATTTTTTACCACATATGTCATGGAATAGCTTTTCAATCATAAAATAAATACCAAACAAATTTGAAAAATATTATTTGGATGTAGGTTAACAAACTACTGATATTATTATAAGGTTTAATGGACCAATGAGTGGTTAGATATCTAGCTAAATATTGTGGACTTGGATGTTTTATTGAGGTAAATTTCATTCAAACATCCATGCTTTAGACGAATTATAAATAATTCCCTTTAAATTTCATAATCATATTTAGTTCCTGTGATTAATGGCCACCTAAAACTATTTAAAGAAAGTTAGTACCTATCTTTTTTAACATTACTTAAGAGAGGGATTAATCGTATCGACATGTAAGGTAGGATGATATGGTTGAGGGTTAAATGATAATAAAGTATAGACTTGATTAATTCAGAATTCAAATTCTAGTAAGTCCTTGATTTGCATATGTTTATAAATAATAAATAAAAAAGACATTTCACCTATGAAGTATTTCATTTTCATTTAATATAAGAATTTTATTCAACTGTTGGAGATCAAATTTATATTCTATAGGAAGATTTTAACATTTTTAGTTAACCATTTGTTTATTTGTATTGATTAATTATGTCATTTATAGTAAGATGTCTTCACATTAGTTTTGATAATGATCGTTTTGTTGTTTGATTTCTATTAATGATTTATGACTTTACAATGTGACATAGAGTTTATTAAGGCAAGAAATATGTTGAATCAATCTTTAGATTTCATCAAGATTGTCACCCAAATTACGCCCAAGTAAAAGGAAGAAAATCCGCATAAAAGGAAAGTAGTCGTCGGAATCCTATATGGAAAAAAAGTTATTGTTGGAACTCTCTATGGCAACTTGACATATGTAGAGGATGAAAAAGATCCTAATGAACTTCACCTATTACAAAGAAAAGAAACAAAGTTAAGGAAAAACAACTTAAGCCATTCTCTAAGTTTAGAATGTCACAACATATTTTTCAGAAGTTGCTCTACCGTCCACTATTCAGTCTATTAGATGATTTCTACCAAAGGAGAAAGTTGTTTATAGTTGTTGATCTATCTCATTTTATCTCTTGTATTACTTCTCAGATTTTTAATAAAAGTGCATATTAAAACTCCTAAAATTATACCTTAGGTAAATATAGTTGTTGATCTACAATGAAGTATATGATGAAGCAAGGATCTAGTTGCACAATGAAATGTTAAACTTTCATCATATGAAATAAGTTAGATCACCACATACTAAGGATCCTATTCCGTGCCATAAAGATGGATTTACAGAGAAGAATCATGTACTTTAGATGATTCTTTAAAATTCAAGATATAGAAACTCCACTTGACACCTCAATTTTGGATCTCCACCACTTCCTCTTGTTTGACACTTTCTTGCTCACTTGTTTTCCACAAAGAACAATAGAAAAAAGCCTCCAAAATCACCCCAAAAACATGCAATAATGGCAGCAACAATCAACCTCAAGGATGTCTTCAAACCACCAAGGCATAGATGAAGAACTCTTCTTCAATGGACTTTTATTTGTTCACAAACAAATACTCCAAGTATGGTGTCTCTAGTGGTATCCTCACACCTTACAAGACGCTCTAATTCTTCATTATTAGGCTAGAAGAAGGATGAAAAACTTGGAAAAATTTTGGAGGAGAAGAAAGGAGGTAGTTTGGAAGAGAGATGGGCAGGTGGAGAGAATCTAGGGAAAGTTATTTTTGTTCACAATAAAAAAAGAGATAGGAGGGATTTTGAGGGAGAGGTGGCCGGCCACTTGGAGAGAAAAACTCTCTTTTATAAAATGTGATGAATGCATCCTTCACTACTTTCTTTCAAGTGATGCCAATTTGCATACCAAGTAAGATATTTAATTTTACTAATTAAAATTCATATTTTACTTAGCAAAGTAAAGATTTCTACTTAATTTTAAATGGATTCTTCCATTTAAATTTTCCCTCCAAACATTTATTCTCCAATCATTTAAATTAACCCCTTAATTTGATTAAATCAACTCAAATTTTTAAGTTACTAAGACTAATTAAATTGTCACATAGCCCTAATTAAATGAACACCTTTAATTTAATTAGTTTAATTTAACTCTTTAAATTGCTTGATTAGTTTAAAGTATTAAATGAATTTGGTCTTTTTCAAACTATACTAATCCAATTATCTAATACCTTAAATATTTGTCCAATTCCACTAGAGTGGCTAAGGTTTTTGTGTATAATTCATTAGATTCACCAATTAATTAGACATTGGCTCACAACTCTTTATGGTTTATTGAATATCAAATATTGTGATTAGTCTAAACTTTTTTAAATTAATCACTCTTCAATTAATCTCCATCAACTGAAGAGTACTCAATCTCTATAGTTGATATCTAGCACATGCCTATGGAGCCCAATCAATTCAATGAATTAATTTTTGTGAACTTTTGTGCTTACGATTGCTATGAAAATACTGTCATTTCATTTCATATCTCCTGAAAGAGGCTTAGGATAAGATGTTTACTAATTTCCTAATAGCCTCGATAACCATGCATCTATTCTTGATGTCTAGTTCTAATTTATGACCTCAGTTTTGGAAAGCTCATTTTTCAATTTGTTATACAACCTTGCACAAGAGTTTTTTAGAACTGTTCTTAATAAATACATAGGAGATCAACTCGTTCTTCAAAACAAGCAAAAATGAATCATTTCTTGGAACTCACCAACTTTCATACTTAGGTGGCTTGTGCCCAACCTAAGCCTTAGGCAACCCGCTAAGTGGTTGGGACAAAATTAAAGCACAAGTATCTAAATATAAGTTTACCATGGATCCTCAAGTCAAATGGCTAATTATATACATTATCATAAGCTAGAGAATATTTCCACTATTGACAAACCATTTCAGCTACCTTGTGGATTCTTTAAGAAATTTTTTAGTGAACTTGTTTTCTAACAAACACCTACTAACGTGCATCTATGTAATACATAGACTGCACATGAAATGAGGCAATATTTAACTTCTTAAAGTATACATCATTAGTGTAAATCTATCCAAATCTTAGATGCCATGTCTCTTAATATTTTGTGACTTGAAATATTTAAAATCATGACCATAGAAACTTGTTTTATGATCACCATCATATGCGTGACCAAGTCCCATAGTCCTGTATGATTTTAGGACTTCAACCAAATACATATGAAGAATATCATAAAATGCATAAGATGAAGATAGCCATTTTATAGAATATCATTCAATCAAGATTGTCATACAAGAAGTTGTTTTACATGTCAATCTAATTAGTAGTGGGACACCATTCCAACATATAAATTGTTGTATCTTTTTTATTTACTGCTTATTTCATTTCTATCAATTTTTTTAAATTATTAAAATTATTCTCTTAACTAAATCTTTTGATTTTATTGAAATTAAAAATCATCTTTTTATTTGACAAGTTCAAATCATCCTCTTGACCTCTATTGTTATCAATTGGTACCAGACTTGTGGGGCTTGTAAAATAAGGTCTAACAAATTTAAGCTTAATCGATCCTAATGGCTACATCTAATTTTAATGTTCATGCAGAAAGACAGTTGCATACTTATCCTCCTCTATTTGATAGGATAAATTATTCCACATGGAAGAATCAGATTGAGGATTTTGTTATAGCTCTTAACTATGACTTGTGGAGCATACTTACTAATAGGCTACTTATCCCAATAAACAAAAGCATGTTTCCAAAAAGTATGCTGGAACTTACTACGAAGGATAAAAAGATCATACCCATGAATGCCAAAGCAATGAACACTTTTTCTTATGCCTCAGTCAAGGAAGAATACAATCCAGTCAATATCTACTCCTCTACAAAAGATATGTGGGATGTATTTCAAGTCACTCATGAAGGGACATCTTAGGTAAAGAAAGAAAGAATTGCATTACTTACTCACCAATTTGAGATATTTTCTACGAAACTAGGTGAATTAGTTAGTAAAGTGTATGCCATGGAGATAGTCAACCCTATTTGTGCATTGGGAAAAACAATATCAAAAATTGAACAAGAGCAAAAAATCCTAAGATCTTTACCGAGGGAGTGGATGCCAAAAGTTACCGCAATACATGAGCTAAGAATCTGCAAACCTCAACAATAGGACAACTTATTGGATCTCACCTCTCACAAAATGACACTCCTGAGAAAATAAAAAGTTATAATAGCAAGAACAAATAGAATGTCGCATTCAATTTGGAGGAGATTGTCTAGAACAATGATTAAGTAGATTTAAATAAAGAAGTTATAAATGATGGAATAAATTACAGCAATTTTGATTTTGAGTGTGAAAGTTCTAGTGCATCTAACTTGCACAAATTATATCAAAATCAATTCATGAAACTTCAGCAGGAATTAACTCACTTAATAATCAAATTCAGAACATTCTTAATGAAAAGGTTGAACTTGTTCAAAATTACAACAAGATCATTAAGAAGGATATATATGATAGATATAGACTTGTCAAGAAGATTTAGGATTTTGAGAACGAAAATGCTTTTCTATTGGAAGAAAATTATAATCTAAAATGAACCACAAAAGATTGAATCTCAAGCATATCACACAAATAACTACCTTAGAAATAAAAATCAAAAAATGTGTCACACATGTAGAAATACTGGTCATGTTTCTTATAAGTGGTCCCTGAAGAAAGACATTGAAACTAAATATACATTAGTTCCAAAATCTAATAAACAAGGACCTAGTACTACATGGATACCTAAAGTAAATTCAATCTGTGCAGCATGGATCAATCAAGAAAGTAGGCTAAGGAGACAAATGATATCTAAACAGCGGATACTCCAAACAATTAATCAGAGATAAAACTTCTTTTAGGAGCTCATAGGACTTCAATGGGGGGAAATGTCCTATTGGCTGTTTGCTAATAAAATCAAAGGGAGGATCATAGGTAAAGGAACTATTTGAAAAAGAGATAGAACTTCTATTGAGAATGTTTGGTTTGTACATGGCCTTAAGCATAATCTATTAAGTATTGGTTAGCTTTGTGATAGTGGATATTGGGTACAATGTTAGCCTTTACATTGTATCATTGCATTGTTACAGAAAATGATGAAATTATGTTTACAACTATTAGAGATAGAAATATCTACTACGTTAATCTAGATAATTTGTCTAGTCAAAATATTAGATGTCTTGTGGCTGCTGAAGATTCTAGTTAGGCTTGGCATAGACGTTTAGGACATGCAAATATGAAAAATTTGACCATCTTGTTAAAAAGGATTTTGTTAAATGGATTTCTAAAATTAGTTTTGTTAAGTATAAAGTATGTGATGCATGTGCGAAAGGAAAATAGATTAACACATAATTCAAACCAATAAATGATATCTCCTCATCCTTTTCGATTTTCTTCACTTAGATTTATTTGGATCCATGGAAAGTTCCTCCTATAAGTAGTAAATATATCTTTGTTTTTGTCGACATTTTTTTTTTGTTTAACTTGGATTTGGTTTCTTGCACACAAAAATGAAGCGCCAAAATCATTTAAGTCTCTAATTAAGAAAATTCATAATGAAAAAGGTATTCCATTAAAAAAATCAAAACAGATCATGGGATGGAATTTAGACGACAATGATTTAATAAGTTTTTGTATGAAAATGATTATATTCACAACTTTTCTACACTAAAAACCCCACAACCAAATGGTGTAGTGGAATTAGAATTCTCCAAGAAATGGCTCATACAATGTTGAATGAATATGAATTATCTAAATCCTTTTGGGTGAAATATGTAAATACATCGTGCTATATCATTAACATGGCTTTTCTAAGACTTTTTGTCAAAAAGACTCCCTATGAATTATGGAATGGTAAAATTCCAAATATCTCATACTTTTGTGTGCTTGGATGCAAGTGCTTTATTTTGAATGATAGAGACCATCTTACTTAATTTGATTCTAAATTTGATGAAGACATATTTGTTGGATATTTTGTTCATAGTAAGGCCTATCAAGTATCTAACAATCAAAAAAGAATTGTGCAAGAATCCATACATGTTTTTTATGTGACTAATCCTTCTCTAGCCAAAGACACCTTGAGCATAGATACTACAAGTATTGATAAAATAATTAAGGTTGTGTAACAAGAAAATGAAGTTGAAAAAGAAAGTTTCAAAAAAAAAAAAATACCGATGAAGCTTCAACATGAAGTTCCAACATTCAAACTAAAGAAAATGTGTGGAAGTTCAAACATGTATCAAGTCATCTAATGGACAAAATAATAGAAAATCTACAAGTAGGAATCATAACATGATCTAAAGTAAGGAATGACAACATTGGTAATGTTGTTTTTCTATCTTTATAGATATATATGAAGCATTGAGTGACCAATACTGGAAAGATGCCATGAAGGAAGAACTCTCATAATTTGATAAGAGTAAGTGCAAAACTGGTTGAGCCCATTAATAGACCAGCCATAGGAATCAAGTGGGTATTTAGAAACAAACTGGATGAGAAAGGTAATGTGGTATGGAATAAAGTGAGATTTATTGCAAAAAGATATTCTCAATAGAAAGTATTGATTTTGATGAAACATATGCACTTGTAGCATGACTAGAATCCATTTGCATGTTGTTTGCATATGCATCATTTAAAAACTCTACACTTTTTCAAATGGACATTACAAATGCATTCTTAAATGGATATATGAAAAAAGAATAGTACATTGAACAACCACTAGGATTTCAAAATTTGGAATTTTCTATTACATTTTTAAATTATCAAAAGCACTTTACGATTTGAAACAAGCTCGTAGAGCATGGTATGAAAGGTTGAGCATATTTTTACTTTCCAAAGGTTTTTTCTTGGGTACAATTGACATCACACTTTTTATCAATAAAGTTTATAGTGATATTTGATTGTATAAATTTATGTGGATGACATTATATTTAGTGGTGCTAAAGATAATCTTGGTGAAAACTATGCAAATTCCAAGAAAGGTGAATTTTAAATTAGTCTTGTGAAAAATTAAACTATTCCTTTAACTTCAAATTAAACAAAGCTCAACAACTATATTATATTTGCCAAGAAAAATATACAAAGGAACTATTCGGAAAATTGGGAATGGAGATCATCCCAATGGCACCAAATATAAAATTGGATCTTGAATTAGAAGAAAAGGTGTTGACAAAATGATGTACCGAGGGATTATTGGAAGTCTGCTCTACTTAAGAGCAAGTAGACTGGATATCCTTTTCTCCACCAGTTTATGCGCTTGATTTCAAGCAAATCCAAAGAAGTCTTATCTTCGAGCAACCAAATGAATTTTAATATATATGAAGGGATCTCCACACCTTGGAATCTAGTATTGTCGCTCAAACTTATTCTCTCTTATTGGTTTTTATGATCCTAACTCTACAGGTTGCAAAATTGGTGGAAAAAGTACCACATAAACATGCCAATTTCTTGAAGAACAATTTGTTAGCTTGTGTAGCAAAAAGCAAAGTATTGTAGCACTATCAATAATTGAGGCAAAATATATGGCGCTTGGAAATTGTTGCACTCAAATTCTTTGTATGAAGTAGATTCTCCATAATTTCAGTATGGATTTATTTAATATATCTATTAAGTGTAATAACACCAGTGCAATTAATATCACAAAAAATCCAATACATGACTCTAAGACAAAACACATAGGATCAAGCATAATTTCATAAAAGATTATATAAATAGTGGTGCTGTGTGCACAAACTTTGTGGAAACCAAGTACCAACTAGTTGACATCTTTACCAAAGCCATTCTAGAAGGTAGTTTCAACTTTCTTAAAATTCACCTTGGTATAATCTCTCCTCCTTCTTAAAATATTCTTACACTAACACAATAATAACTAAAATAACATGAAAAATCCCAAAAATTAGGCCAACATTCCATCTTTCCTAAAAGGTGCTTAGAAATTCAAAAAAGCATATGCACCACTACAAGACAAATTGGTTTTAGTGATCATTATTGATTGTCACTAAAAGTTTAAAAATGGTTGTTGAAACTTATATCGAGCAAAATAAAGTTAGTTACAAGTGGTCATAGTAGAGTAGCTACTAAAAGTATTCAGTGACTAATTATTAAGTTGGATGCTAAGATGCATGTTTAGTTACCATCCAGTAATGGTTGTTAAATATGGAACTATGAGCGACAAATGTTTTACTTGTTAATGTAAAAGTTCGTGGTTGCTATAATATTAACATGGTTGTCATAGTTATGCCTATATTGACCATATCATTTTGGTTGGTAAAATTTGATTTTTTAGCAACCAAGTCATTAGTTGCAATAATTTTGAAATGGTTGCAACAATTATCTTATTTAGTATGTTTTAGTGACCATATTGTGACCTTTAAATGTCATTGCTAAAAAATTTCTTTTAGGAGCAAAAATAAATGGTTGCAATAGCTTTAATATTGTCGCAAGGCCCTTACCATAATATATATGATTTAGTGACCAAAAATTACCTACTGATCACTAACATGTAAACATTAGCAACCAAATAAAGGCTATCGAAACAGCTTACATGTATTGCTAAGTTATTCTTATTTGTAACCAAATAATGACTCCAAAACAAATTGAGTTTGCTACTAATTCATACTATAAACACTAAATAATGGTTGTAGATGAAAATTGAATTTGGTTGCTATATATATGTATTAGCAAAAAAAATAATTTGAATCAGTTATTAATATTGATATACTAACTACCAAATAGTACTACAAACTAAACTTTATTAAACTACACTTTTATGTTTTCATGTGATGGTACCTAAAAGACAAGAATATGTCAATCAATAAAAATATAAGTAATTTCAATATCTAATCTACTAAGAACATATCCATAAACTAAAAACTTTAGTATACAAAGTTCGCACATTGCAATAATATCTCATAATTTTATAATGTGAGACTTCCTATAAATATTTCAGAAAAAAATATGGATGGCCAAACAGAGATGTTGTAGTATACAGAATAAACATAACTACATTCAATGTTCTTAAAATTTGCTTGCACTTTTCTTCATGTAGCTTTTAAGATATATTCTTGAACTTGAACATCAAAATGTTATGTAAACGTTGTGAGCTATCGAATCCTGCAAAACCAAAAGAAAGAAATATAATGATTAATTTCACCTTCTAATCAATTAATGAACTAGCATTGTGTGCTTAGTTTACCTATTCATTTCATAGTTTTTTTTGGAGCATATTTTTCACAAATTCAAATTCGTAAAGATAAACATTTTAGCTTGCATAAGATAATATGAAATTGAATTGCAAGTTAAAATTAAAACAACAATGACTTAGATGAAACTTTAATTATATATACATGAATAATATATCTTCTAAACTTGAAACTCCTTTGATCACTCACTCATATACATTTATATCATAATTAGAACATCAACAACAATTCTACGTTCTACAGTTTTACCAAATTACATTAAGTTGTAATGATCTTAATAGTTCTACTTTCCCAAAAGAAATCAAACTTGTATGACATAATTTGGTATTGTAGCTAGACCAATATAATCAATATTTTTTGTTCCTCATTGACACTAATACAAGTAGATTTTGTGTCAACACCTCCAACATTTTTTGTTGAAATAATTATATCCTGAAAAAATATATTTTACATTGTTCTTGTCAATGTAGAATACAATTTGCCATCTAAAGCAAGTAGTGAAATATTTCACGTACCATATATATTGACTTGTAAAAATGACTTTTTATTTTAGTTTAGAGATTTACTAATTAGATGTTTTCAAATTACTAATGTGTCTAAGCATATTATGAATATTCAGTAACATGACTCTGCAAAGAATGGCGCAAATGGCAGTTTATACATATCCCTAAATTTATGTTTTCCTAGTTCTCTTGTTTAATCTTTTTGGAAAAATCAAAGATGTTATAAAAGGATAAACTAAAAAAGTTGTTGAGTCTCTTAGAACTAAAAATATAAAAGCAATTTACCTTGCTACTTGTTGACCTTCCTACCTCTAGTTATATGAAGACCTAAGTGGATTACATACTTAGAGTCAATCTTAATATTTATGGTCCTAATTCCTTGGCAAAAATATAGTTCACAAATTTGTAACATAAATTTGGAGAGAGAAAAGCCAAAATATAATGCCCTATAGAAATGGAGAACTTGTGCACAATATTCAAGTTGAAAGTGAAAGCTCTATGAATGGACAAGATCATTCTGTTTTAACATGGACCAAAAGAAAAATAATAGATATGCTACACAAGTCATAAATATGATAATTGCCTAATGGTATCCTAGAGAGATTGTCCGTGTTTAATATAATTTAAGCCACCGAGATTTGTAAGCCTAAGCAAAATGAACAATCAATCATTTAATAACATGAGTTTACAATCCCAAACCTAAATCATGTCTTATGCACAACACCGTGATACACTTGACAAAACAAGAGCCATCATCTGCATTAACCTATGTTATATGCAAAATTTATTGTTGTTCCTTAAACTACATATTCATAAATGGTTTCAAACAAAGTATCATGACCACCCTAGCTTCTCTAATATATGTGTAAACTTAGCTTGCCCATGGAGGTTCTGTACTATTTTCATAACACTCCATTTATTCTCATAACACCTTCTTTCCAAAAGGACATAAATTTATAGCCTTTCCATGAGCTCATAAAATAAGTACTAAGTTACCTCAAAAGAAGAACAAAAAACGGCTAAATAATATTTCATTATCAATTACAAAAATTGGCATCAAAATTCGAAATCACACTGTTAATGGTATAAATTTTCAAGTCTAACAGTAGATACCGGTGTAATATAAGAGTAATTTCCTATTTGTAACTTTGTAATGCACCTTAGATTTATCAACATCACTTGTTGGTACTAATATCTAAAGTCTCTCTTCTTGAATAAGACGGTGGCCTAAGTACTTGTCATTTGGTAAACCATTACTAATTCCTTTCGCCATGTAGTATCTAGGAAAAAGAACATAGTGGATTTAGCTCACCAAATACGCAATCTTGATTCAATAGAAAAATTATTAATAGGATAGATAATACTTTATTTAAACTAATAAATTTGACTCCTAGTTCATGTAATATGTATAGAGTATTTACTATGTATATCAAATATCTATTGTATCACTTGAAATTATATTCTAATGTATTGATTGATATTCTGCATCTTTTGAATATTTCTATCAATAGGAACTTAAGACTTAGCTTTTAATAAAGAGGACCTCTATTATGAAAATCCTTCTAGCTCGAAATGAAGTTAAAAAAATCATAATTTTTTCTTTTTCTACTAAATCCATAGAAGAAGTTAAAATCCATCTTTAATAGCTAGAGAAGAAAACGAAAATCTTGAATCCAAAAAATAATAATTTATAGTTTCAAATAAGAAAGAAAAAGAAATAGTGCACATAACATAACAATCCATACAACGAGACTAAACCACACACATTCTTGTTTTAACCAGAATTACTAAATTATTATTACCATGTTATTAACATCATGAACCAATATTTTTAACAAAATCAAGAGATATATAGGTATACAACAAAAAATAAATAAATTACATTGAAATAAGAATTATAATGATTACATATTGTAATTATAACTACTCTCCCTCTTTGCCTATTTATTTAGTCCATTCTTATGTTCAACCCTTTAGGATAACAATTTAGAGTTTAATCAAATACCTTAAATGGTACAAAAGAAAAATCAAATTACAGACGGTCCAATTAAAAGTTAATTTTTTTCCATATCAAGTCTAAAATAATATATCATCAACAAGTACCCACCTTAAATCCTTAATTCAATTTGTTTTGCATTGGAAAGAAAATTATCAGTTTTAACTTAATCCATATAGTTTAGAGTTTCCAAACAATTATTATGATAGGAACTTATTAGGTTATGGGAAGTTGTCTTCTTCTTCAACCACCTTCGTAATCATATTTCCAGCTCAAAATGGAAACATCAAAATTTGTAATATCTAGATGCAAAACTATACATTTTTCAAAAGTTTCACGTCACCATGCACTAGACATTTCACATTCATTACTATAATAGCAAACACAAGAGAGGTTTTATTTATCCATTACAAGATAGTTTGAATTTATGATATTCATGAATATAGCTGTTATAAAAAAGTTAAAAGAAAAAATGAATAGATTAGCTTCATAGCTCATAGATGGAATGAGTGTAAAAAGATTCAAATTTCCATAAAAATTTAGAAATTTGATCGGTTATATATGTAGTAACCCAACTTTACGTGAACTCTACTCAAGATCTTGAATTGAATCTCAATTAGATAAGAGTCATAACAGATAAAAGCAACATAGTCCATCATACTTTTTACGCATGGATAAAATAGTTCTAACTTGTGACTCATTTCTAATAATATCAAGCTAAGAGACTGCATAGTTTTCTCCAATTATGCAATGTTATCTAGACTTTCATGACACAAACTCTTCATCTTGGACATTCCTATTTTCGTTCAAGTTTCTTGACAACAATCCATACTTGAGTGAGATTTCATACGATTAATGTGTTACAAATTTTTTAGTGGGAGAAGTGGACAAATTCTATCATTTTGTCTCTATCCTAAAACATAACCATTTTTGTAGCTAACCAATTATGTATTAGCATAATAAAGCTACACCATGTACTAGTATTATTGCATCACAATTCAATAGAATTGTACACGAAATACATATTTCTCATTAAGAAAAATGTATTCCATGATATTAACAATTCTTTCAACTTAAAAGTAGAGCATTGCTATCGTTTTCAACAACGTTTTACAAAATATATCCATACAATAAATAAACTTAATACTCTAAAGCAATATCTGGTAGTCAAAACCAACAACAACATTGCCCACCCCCGATAACAACAAAAATTGAAAAATAAAAAGAAAATAACAACAAAATAGATTACTAAGCAATAACATCATTAACGTATAATGATTCACAAATATGAAATCATAATAATTTGCAAGAAAAAAAATTCTTAAGGAATAACAATAAAAAAATAAAATGAAAGAGATCTAATGAACTAAAACAAACAAGAAAAGATGTAACTCTAGATAGAGAAGAACAACTCAAAAAAACTCTCAATTGCACAAAACAAATTCAGTAGATCTGTACCAGCAAACTTCGACCCCTACCTCACACCTATCCTTTGTGGGTAACATAAATTATAATCCTAATAAAATTCGCAAAAATCATCCATTGTGTAACAAAATAACAACAACAACAGTAGCAACAAATGAAACTAAAATTCTAAACATTAATTGAGGGAAAACGGAGAAGCAAAAAAAAAA
>JACGDI010004167.1:389918-513747 GCA_014898725.1 Jacaranda copaia
TTTTTATTTCTCTCAAAAGAAAAAGAGATTTTAATTTTAATTTTAATTTTTCTTTTTTTATATTTTAATATCTTTATTATTTTGCCTTTTCCTCTACATTTTGCAATGTCTCATGAACCTAATATTATATAAGTGGAGGCGTGTAATCATGTGTCAAAATTTTTAACGTATACAAAATTAAAAAGTATTTATTTTTTTGTATGATGATATGTTTTTCTTATTTTTAATTATATTTATTTTGAATTTAATATGATATAATATAATATATTTGACAAAAAAAATAGAGATAGTAGAGTTGAAGAGGAAGAGAACAAATAATATAGTAAAAGAAAAACATATGAAAAAAAAAATAATTAGCAAGAATATAATGAATTAAGAAAAGAGATGATAAAAATTATTTGTTTTTTTTCATTCAAATATATGAACTTAGTTAAAAACATTATTAAGTAATCGATATTTTGAGTGTGTGAGAGACTTTTTTTTTCTTACAGTATAGATATCATCACAATTAAATAAGTTAAACATTGATAGATGACTTGCATACTTCAAAATATAAGTAAATTTAAATTGAACTTCATTCCATGTGTGTACCAATTTAGATTAATATGCTTGACACTGAGTTTGTTTAGAATATGGATGCAAATGAATTCAAACCAAGTCTAGCCTTGCTTATTTTTCTACATTTTAGCTCGAGTTTGACAAGTTGAAGAAACTGAGCTTGAGCTTTGCTTGGCTCATTTATGCTCGGTGCAATTCATTAGCTCAAGCTATGTGCTTGAGTTCAAGCTTAAAAAGTTAAATTATTTTAAAAAACAATTCTATGTCAATGTGTCTAAGCTAAAATCCTTTAAACATAAATGTACAAAATAATCTAAACATAAAATTCACTATTTAAAATATATAAAAATATTTATCTTCTATTTTCTCCACCTCTATACGATCATTCTCTTGGTATGTTAAAATTTATTATTTCTTTTCTTGAAGATGCATTAGTATAATTCTCATATAATTTTTCAATATTTTATTTTCTATGCTTATGAACCAAGATAATTTATAAAAAGAAGTTGAAGAATCAAATTTATGGTAAGTTAAAATATCTTATCTTCTACTACTTAAGTTTATTTTTTCAATGTAAAATTTTGTCATTTCTTCAAATCAAGTCAATGTTTGTCATTTCTTCAAATCAAGTCAATGTTGAATAGGTTATCGGATGTATAAAGTAATTTAACATTTAGTCATTAATTTTTGTATATAGATGGATTAGTGCATGGAATTTGATGTGATGATATGTAAACCATATTCACATAAAATATTGTTATGTCTCATTTATACATCAATTATATTATATTCAATAAAATTTTTATTAATTTTTTATGTGTTATATTATTAATATTTATAAAAAATATTAATATTTAAACTGTAGCTGAAATTAAATAAAATAAAATTTTAAATTTAACCTTATAACCTGTTGCAATGCTAGGATAATCATCATGTACTACACCAAAATGGATATAGAAATATTCACAATTCGAAAAATATATGAAACTAATTTGAAATTAAAAATTGGGCACATACTGAATTGAACCCAAAATTTTAATATTAGTTTGGTTTAATTTTTATGTAATTTTTTTTATATATTTATATTATCTATTTTATAACTATCATTTAATTGAATACTTTTTGTTTACAAGTTACCACCACCTTATTTTAATAAATAATAACTATAATTATGATTTTATCATTAATTTTCATATTAATACTATATTTCTTATGTTTTAAAAAATTCAATAAATTGACTTATTAAACTGAAAATAAAAAAATCTTTTAATATTTATTAAACTGACTAATTCAATTCAACAAAAATATATTTACTCATATGCAACTATTTTACAATAATGTTTAATGTTTTACTTTTTGGTTTATTCATTACCAACACAATAATTTAATAAATAATAAATATAATTTTTATTTTTTATTATTTAATTTTTACAGTAGTTTTTAACTATCAAACTGAAAATTAACAAAGATTTAGTTAATATTGAATTAGATGGAGCAATTTAATTCAGTATTTGATATGATATTTGAGCCATATCAAAATATAAATTTTATTTTTGATAATATTTTACTGGGTGATTGCTTTTAACTAAAAACATGAGAATGAATAATTTTTTTTATTTAATTATAAAACAAAAAATAATATTAAAAATGTTGGCGCAATACGGCGCCAATTTCCACCAAAAACAAAGATAATTGGCGTCGGTCACCCTCAACTTACGCGCGCACTACACTCACAAAATCGCGCAAACACCCACATGCCTACATATAAATCGCACAGCAAGCATTTAACAGAGAGCAAGATATGCAATTTCCTTGCAAAATCAACTCTTCCTCGCGTCCCAAGAAACATCTTTGTTTAATTATTCATATATATTGAGTGTGTAGTTATTTTTTAATTCAATTGATCGGTGTACTATTGAGAACTTAGAATCAATTATGGGAGAAGAATGAAGATGATCCGAAGGTCAATTACATTTTCTTGAATTTTTGAAGTATGCTCTTACATGGTTCTTGTTTAGCAACTTAAGTTTGAGTGAAATTCCTATTCTATTGAATTTTATAATCTTCTCTTCAGGATCGAAGTGATTAGGTGTTGCTTGATTGGATAACACAAATGTTTGGGTAAATTGAAGTAGATTTAATTGTTTTGATAGATTAGAGCACAGCATGCCTTCTTTGAATTTGGGCTTTGACATTGAGTTGTTAGGATGCTCTTTGCATAGGTTGGTTACTGCAGCTACTCCAATAGAACGGTCGAAAATCTTGTTCTGGGTAAAAAAGTTGGGGGTTCATTTAATATTAAAAACTATTATGTATATTAACTTCTAATATGTGCCTTTCTGTGTCAAATTATACTCATGTAATTAAATTTCTAGACATGTTTTGTGTTATAATTCGTTTATCTCTTACGTACCCTGGAAGAAATCTGTTTAATTTATCTTACAAAATTTGATGCTGTGGAAATACTGGCGAATGTTTGCTGTTTGAAGTCTTACTAGAGAAAAGAAGAAAATCGAAATAAATAGTGATGTTCATTGCTTACCTTACATCCTCATATGCAAGTTTGTTATCAAGTATTACACGACTTCAAAACCTCAAAAATTAATTATGTGGCAAAATTGTATTAATATGAAATAAAGAAGGGGAACTATCAATACTAAATCACTGAAATGAAAAAGTGAATAAAGAGTATTTCTATAATCAATGACCCTCAAGGGAATAGAAAAGTAATAACTTAAACATAGATGGCAGAAATTTAATCAAGGGAAGGTTTCCAAGGTATTCAGTGCAAACAAGCATTTTTCACTTCTTAGAGTCAGCATTTGTACAGAGTGACGGTCGTACGAATTTTGAAAGATAGTTCCATTTGCTATCTGAAAAGTTGAGGAACATGGCATCCTTGTTTGATTTGAAATTGTGAAAACTAAGAACTAAATGGATGCTACAAGAATTGATTGAAGTCTTTTGCTGAAAATCTTTCCCCATAACAAACCTGAATTCAGCCTTATAACAGAGAATAGTTATGAGGAAAATTCATGTGAATTCGGACTGAAATAATTTTTGGTTATAGAAAAACATTGTTCATTTTATAGAGTCTATTTTTGTATTTTGATCCAATAAGGGATGCTATCCATAATACAAAGTTCCTATTATACATACAAAATAGGCTTTAAAGTTTCAGTTCCACAAGTTCAGTGTCCGATTCTAGAATAATAGTCCAGTGTGTCAAAATTGCAGGGTCCTGCAATCCTGAGAGACTTCATCATTTATGTTGGTTCCAAGGTAAGTATTGGTGTGTAGGTGGAATATTTGTATTTTGAAAAATCTGGCTTAAGCAATATTGAATAGACTAACATGTTCCATTGATTGTCCTTCTTTGATGAATGCAGTTTTCAGTAATTTGAAAAATCTCACTTGATACGTGTGATTCAAGGGAGGTGATTTTGACATCCAGATGTAAGTTGGAATAGATCAAATACTAATTTATTTTCATTAATGAAACATTTCGATGTGGAGAAACTATATGTCTCCAACTCAAGTTAAAGGGTAATATAATTATTTAGTATCCAAAGGTTTTTAGTTTTTTGTATGTTCGTCATATTTGTTGGTATTTTCCATTTTAAGATGGTCTATTCCAGATGTACCTTTTTCATCCATGGCCTAATTTCTTGCTAAAAAAATGGCAAGGTAAACAAGATAGCTTGTACACAAACAAAAGAATTACTTTTCAATTTCAATGGTCAGGGCGCTGGACTGTAATGAACATTGATACACTTAAATACAGGAGTTGTTGGTTAGTGATATTTGATAAATGATTGTAGCTTTGTCTTATTATTTGGAATTGTACTTTGCATACTTTGGCTAGGAAACAATTTAAAAGTTCTTTGCCTGATATAATTTACGTCAGTTCACTGACAGATGCTAAGTATTGTGGAGAATGCAAGATGTAAATTTCAAAAGAGCACATTAGACCTATACAACTTAGTGGTTCACAGAACCCTAGTGCATTTAAGGAGAGCTTTACAGCACTGGGATGATAGTTATAGCGGTAAAGCTTCAAAACAAAGCACTCGATGGTTTCCAAGTAGCTAGATTGCTTAGTTTTTTCTCTTTAGCAGAAGAGGGTGGTGATACTAGCTTTTATTTCATGACTAATACTACCAGTTTATTAGTTTAAACTTAATACAGATGGAAACACCTAAAGGTAATCAAGCATTGCATGTGGCACTGTTAGGGATCATCATGGTGAAGTCTGGTCTGCTTTCTTCAACTTTCACAATAATTCTAATGTGTTTGCAAGGAATTTATGTAATGTATCAAGGCCTTTAGCTTTCTGCTGAAAATGTTTTTGATAAGATGTACCTTGAATTGGATGCATTATCAATTATACACCTTGTTCTTACATAGTTGGTTCTTGGAAAGCTACTACAACACAATTAAGAGGAAGGTTTACCAGACTACTTAAATTAGATAGGAGCAACATACCTTCAATTTAAATGTAACATTGTAATATGGAGTAGTATTCCTTGTCCATTGTTTTACAAAATTCTACTTGTACTTTTATGAATCTAATTTATTAGTAAATCGATAGGAATCTATGCTTCACCCTGCACCTAGACATGCAACGTTTGCTGGAAAAAAAGAATTGTTATTGGGAGCTAAAATTATTCCTTTGGGAACTAAGTCTTCCCCTAATCTCAAATTATATAGGTTAGCATTTTCTTCGTGAGTCACGCAGATGCAAATTAGTGCACTTGTTTTAGCGGATGGATCTTATGGATTTTTTGGTTGTATTTAGCCTTCGAGGAAGATTTGAATGAAGAAAAGAGATGCAACTTTTAAGCAAGTTATTTAATGCTTCCAAAAGTTAATATTTTAAATTTTTTTCACTTTTTTCAATGAAAAATTAATCATCTAAATTCATCTCCCTTAGCAAGTCATATATAGTCCTTGAACGTGTGTAGGGGTAATACAGTCTTGCACATCATGAGTATAAACATTCAATTAATAAAAAATCGCAATTTAATTAAAATAAAAATAAATTATATATTTTAAATTATGTTGAATAAATTTTAATGGATTTTCATTGTCTTTAAATAAAAGTCCATTTTGAATTGCAAAATGTCAGATTTAAACTATCACATTTTTCACTATTATTTCAATTCTTTTACATATTTGAATGAAATTTTTTAACTAATTTAGTTTAACATTAATTTTAGATTTTTTAACTCCATTTAAAGGATTTTTTTAATATTCTTTAAAAAATAGTTAATGACAAAGTCCATGCAACTGCTATAAGTATTTTTTTAGCAATCATGTAAAGTTATAGATGCTCTAATTATTTTATAGCAACTAGATAAAGATGGTTGTGATGATTATATATGCTAAGCAATCAAATTAGTTGGTTGTTGATAATTAACTTAAAAGACTTTCACCGACCATTAAAATATTGTTACTAAGTTGGTCACAATTAATGTTTATCTATAGCGACCCTTAAAATACTTGTTAAAAGTTTTAACTTTGGTTGCTGTACAACTGGTCAAGGCTTGCCAAGCTATAGCAACCATTTTTAACTACCAAATATTACTTGGTTGCAAAAATATTTGTGTAACTTGATTTTAGCAACCAAATAAGTTTTGGTCGCTAAATGTGTATATTTAGTAACCATCTTAATATTGTCGCTGAGAATTTGGCTACTAAAACTAGTTTTTCTTGTAGTGCACTAACCTTTTAAACAATTTTGCCATCTCTCTCTCTCTCTCTCTCTCTCTCTCTCTCTCTCTCTCTCTCTCTCTCTCTTTGTGAAACCTACTTGAAACTTCACATGGCATCTTTTTCTTAAGCTAAATGCCATCATAAAAATCTCTTTCATCAATTGTCAAAATTTTGGTTCCTCCATTCATTGCCAAATAAAATTGGAGATGTATGACATTGTATCTAACCAATCACTCAAAATCTCGTGTCCATTCCTTTGACACTACAAACACCAAAAGAGAAACTCCACCACACTCACCTATTGCTCAAAATTCCTTTCTTCACTGGACTCCAATGTGTTTGCCATCACCAAACCCGTTCTTTAGTTAAAAAATGCATGGATTTCCTCAAGCTGATTTCATTCTATTGATGACAATGGATGGGTGTTTTCATCAATTCCTAATTCTGCCAAATTTACTTTAGGCTACACTACTATCGTTTTTTCCTTGGACATCTCTTCATAAATCAAGGGCAATTGATTAAGTTCAATGACATTCTTGAGTTACTAGTGATTATGTGGACTAATCAAACTAGATGGAAACTGTTCATGAAACTTAATAACTTTGCATATCCTCTTCTGGTACATCTATTTTATGCAAATTTGACTGTCTGAAAAAGATAAGGCAAATTAAGTCATTACTATTTCCTCAAACATTCTTAGCTGCCCCATTTCATTCAATGTTGCTAAAATTAATACTTGCTTGGGCTTATTTAATTCTAGGTTTCAACTTTTTGGTTATGGAGATTGATATCCCAATCCAGCATTTGATTTAGCTAAAACAAAAATATGTTCTGGTCTATGAAATTTACTAAACTAGCTGGGGGGTAAAGCACTTAACCTACTATGTATGAGCAATCCTTTCCTCATTGCTTCATAACTTTAACCATCTTTCTACTACTTCCACAAATGGGGTCACACAACTGATATGAATTGTATGATTGTATTTTTTACTTCACATGTTTAGATTGGGAAACCAATTAACATAGGTTATATTATTGTCCACCACATGTTATATGCTTGCATCATCTATTTAAAAATTTTCCCCACAATATAATTTTTACCAAACATTTTATTACTGAGGTGGTTTACTTTCCATCTTCTTGGATTGAAGATCTTTGTGAATGAAGAATAGTTGATCTTGCTAGTTTAAGAAAATGAACATTTGATATAGGGATGATGATGTTTAGTTCAAGCTTTGGTCACGATTCCTCATCTCACTTCTTATTAGAATAAAGTAAAAACCTAATCTATGTTTCCATCTATTCTGGTTCGTAATGGGCACTTTCAAAACAAGCTCCAACCACATTTACTGTTCTTGGCCTCGAGGATGTCCAAACTAACCTTATCTCTCTTTGGAGGACTTTGAAAAACTAAATAATCATATCCAGGAGATTGTTGTTTACTTGATAAAATTTTTTGTTATCTTTGTCATAGGTATCCATCATTCATCATGAGGATCATTGATTCTTTTTAATGTTGAAAGAGAAATAGTATGGGTGCATATGATGTTCGGAAGTGGAAAATGATGTTTTGCTCAATATTGTTTCTTAATAACTAGCAACTAGCTTTTGATGATGCTTTTGCTACTATTTGCTAGTTATAAACTTTTAATGCTATGATGTTTTGCTGGCACTGCTAAACATCTAGTATTGCTAATATAATTAGTGTCTTGTTGTATCCGCTACCTTATTTATTTTTTGCTAGATATCTTATTATCTTTCTAATATGCTAATATTTCACTCTTGAGCTTGATCAAAGCAATTAGGCAACTACTATATTCAGTTTGATCGTGTGTATGATGGCTCCAATTTATAGGCACTATCATAATGTGCTTTGATAATATTAGTTGATGCTTTCTTTGACTTTAAAGTTGAGTATGTTTCTCGAAAGTGCCTTGTTGACAGGGGGAGCGTATTCAAGGGGAGCTATATCCAAATTCTCAAATGCAAAATAGATAATCACTAAAAAGGGGGAGATTGTTAGGATGTCCTCTTATTGGTTTTGATAATGATCATTTTTTTGGTTGATTTCTATTAGTGATTTACAAAGTTTATTAAGGAAAGAAATCTACTAAATCTATCTCAAGATTTCTTCAAAATTGTGACGCAAATTATGCTTGCATAAAAGGAAGAAAATCTACATATCAAAAAGGAAAGTTATTGTTGTAAAGAAAGTTATCGCTAGAACTCTCCATGGCAACTTAACATATCTAGAAGATGAAAAAGATCTTGTATGAAGTTCACCTATTTAAAGGAGAAGAAACAAAGTGGGAGAAACAACCTAAGCCATTCTCTAAGTTCAAAACCGCGCAACATATTTTTTGAAAGTTGCCTCTGCCTTCCATTGTTTAGCTTATTAGGTGGTTTCTATCAAAGGAAAAAATTGTTTATAGTCATTAATATATCTCATCTTATCTCTTGTATTACTTCTCGAATCATTAATAAAAGTGCAAGTTAAAAAATCCTAAGATTATATCTTAGATAGCAAATGTAGACTTGTCGAACCATTATAAATCATTGTATCCTTTTTATTTGCTGCTTATTTCATTTTAGTTTATTATCCTTTTGGATTATTAAAGCTAGTTTATCAATCAAATCTTGATTTAATTGAAAGTAAAAATCATCTTATTTTTTTGGAAAAGTTTAACTCACCCCTCATCCTGACCTCATTGCTATCAATTTATTTTATAAAGATAATAAAAACTAAAACAATAACATCACAAACCAAACCAAATCAAATTTAACTACTATATATAGCACAATAGTGTTTGACCATAATTGTATAATTAAATTCTAAGGTCATAGAGGTTTGAGTTTCTAATTAAATTAAAAACAATTGTTGGTTGTTAATTTGAATTCTAATTTTGTTTCAATATAAACAACTTATTTTATTTTGTATTTATTCTTGCAATTGTAGCGCTCCAACTAGGAGGTGTCTATTTGACAGAGGTGCAACTCAAATTTATCTTTATATAAGAAAATGAATCGTTCAAAACCTAAAATATTTTGTTTCCACGAATAGCAAACATCAACAATTTAACTCAATACCAGAACATAATGGATCACACTTAACATTTTTCAAAATCTACTTGTCATATCTACATCAATAACTCATCAGTCTACAATATGTACCTTTATACATTTATTAGGCCAATTACTTCTTGTGTCATGTGGACTAGAATATCCTCATCACTATTTCTTAATTGGGGTAGAGATAAAAAGGAAACAACACATCAATGCTAAGTCTGAATGACTTAGTTGTCAATGAAGGAGCAACATGAATATATATAGTGATAAGAAAATGATAATTACTGAATCAATAGAGAACAATGATGATCATAACAGATATACGAGGCATAATGCATGCAAAAGAATACAAATGGCTAGATATACTAATAAATAGATAATATACCAATAATACTTTCTCAAAACCAGTTGTTTTTGGTTCTTCTATCTTATCATTCCATTTTCAAAAACAAAGAAAACCCTTATCCCTCCAAGTACTTGAATCAACTTAGTATAGTAATTAAATATCAGGTATGGCTAGCTACATGCCTAACCCTACTCATAGGCGACTACCTCTAATTAGCTATGAGATAGGAAATAATAATAGGGTATCAAACATAGACCAGCTACCATTAGTCCATTTCTCCAAGTTATCTTTCAGTATTGATCCCATGGCCACCCCCAAAGGTACCAATAGAGCTGTGTACCTGCAATAATGATATGCCATGCTTGTAGCAATGCATATGTGGAGATACATAGTAATAATATGCCATGCTTGCAGCAGTGCAGATGTCCAATATCCACATTGATAATATGCTATGTGCAAAGCGGTGCATATTTTGATATACACAGTAATAATATGTCATGCTCGTAGCAGTGCAAAATCCAATATCCATAGTGAAATATTGTCGGAATAGTACCCTGCAAGTCAATTAGATTGGCATGTAAGATATTTCACTTGTGATACAATCTTGATTGAATGATATTCATTAAAGAGCCATATTTATCTTATGCTTATACTAGTTTTTAACCCATGCGTTGCATAGGGAAATAATTTAAAATTTAAGATTTTACTATATTTAATATTAATTATAATTAATACTTGTATTTTTTATAATTAATCATACAAATATTACAAAAATTAAATAAAAACACTAACTTAGAAAAACTTGATAGAGGTTTTATTGCAAACAATTTAATAGTTGAAATATTTAATATGTAACAATATTTCATTTAACTGAGACTTATAATCATCAAATCAAATGTTCTTAGAGTTGCTCCATTAGCTACAAATCTTCATATTTAACCTACACCAAAAATATATATTAAAAGAAAACAACATTCAGCATAATGAAATAGAATTTTAATATCTATAATTCAATATATATTATGTAAATATGAAATATATAAAACTTACCTTGTGTGTCTTTTATCCATATAAAAACTATCAAATCTCATGCGTTATTGCATTTCTATATATATAAAAAAAGGAAATTAATTGTGAAGTGTAAATTACTTTACAAAGTTAATGGATTACTTATAAAAATATATGTACCTCAATATCTCTTTCATATTCATTAATCTTTTTTTCAACAATATATTCATACAATTGCATTAAATATATAGAATCTTAAACATATAGATTATTTAAGTATATATTGATTACTTCTCTAATAGGAATATGTTAAGTGAGGTATGTAAAGATATACATACCTCTTTATATAAATTTTCTCACATTAGAATATACCTTTTTATCTATTCAACGAATTGTTTTATGAATGAGAAAAAGAGTATAATATGCCTATGACAATATAGAGGTGGATAATAAAATGTGAAAAAAAAAAGAATAAAATTATGTTTGAAGGAAAAATGAAATATACGTATTAACTGAACTTAAAAAAAAGCATTTAATTAACATGCACAATGTAAATGTTTAGCTAGCTAGAAACTATAATTAGATTTAATTTTGAATATTGGTTAAAGTTAAGAACTATTAAAAGTACCCTCATCCTAAAATAATTTTTTAAAAATATATCTAATGAAAATAGTCTACCTATGTACCAATAGTGAAAATAGTTTTCTTTTTTTTTTTTGTTTTCTTAAAATATATCCTTCACATATAATAGAAAACTATATTATTTATATTATTACTCCTGTCTTTCAATCAATCTAGTGCTAGTGTATTAAAATTAGATTAACTATTATCGGTATATGTGTTTTATTAATTTGGGGAAGTGGCAGAGCATTAAATGAAACAAACTGGATGTTCGAAGTCAATCAAAATTTGGGGGTGATCACTTTCTAGTCTGAAGCTCTCTCACACACACACACACATTACACACACATATATATGTGTTTATATACATTATACCCATATATATATAAATACATAGATAGACTGTGATGGTGATGGATCTTTATCAAATATTTCTTAAATCAACTAGGGGCCAGAATACTCAATATATTTCAAACACTCATTGTAACACCCTTAAAATTTGGTATTTTGAAAATAAAGATTTAGAAATCAAGATATTCGTTGATCCAATTTTAGGGCTCAGAAAAATAAATAAAAAAGGACTTAATTGCAAGAAAATGATATATTTTGGGGTTAGATTTATAAATTTGAAAGACTTGATTGAACATTTCTTGAAAACTCTTGGGGTTGCATGGTAATTATTTTGGGTCAATGGGTTCAAATTAGGCACTAATTATTTCCTGGGGCTGAATTGAAGTGTGTAATTTTCCTAGAGGACCTAATTGAAGGAGGAGATAATTCTAGGGCCCAATCTAAAAATTGGAAAGTTGGATTCTATCAAAATATGATAGAAGCTTATATTTTCATTTCTTTACCATTTTTCTTCCACCTTTCTTCTTCAACCCATGACCATCTAACCATCCCTTATGAACTCCCTCCGACAGCCTTATTCACCCAGCCAACCCAACCAAAACATTCCATACACCACCAGCTCCATGGCAACACCACCATGCTCAGCTGAATGTCCTTTAGCGAGCCACTGTGAGAGAGGTCAAAAAAACTTCATAGGGGATTGGTGGGTTTTTAGTTTTTTGGTGGCCAAATTCAAGTATGAGGCTATAGTTTCAAAGTGCCAAGAGATAGGGTCCGGTGGTGGGCTTGCATGGGAGATCTGTGTAATGGCGACAATGGAAATTGGAGAGAAACAGACGACGATGAGAGGTGGTGGTAGCAACTTCAAGGTGGATTTTGAAAGCTTTCCTAGCATCAAAACTTGGATTTGATTGGATATTTGGAATTAAGAGGTTGGAAAGCTTCTCGGGGTGGTGACCGCAAGGTTTTTTGACTGTGGCAGACAGTAGCATTCCAATTGCCAATGGCGGTGCTTTAGCGACCCGAGAACAGTTTCTTCTTCTCATTCTGACGATTGCAGTGGTGCTCTCAATTCATGATTTTGAGGTTTTGATAAGCAATTTAGGCAATAGAGAGTTAAGAATTAAGCTTTAATTGGTTGAACCTTAATGTATATATGTATTATGTTCCTTTTTCAAGTGTGAATCTTGTTCATGCAATGAGGATCATGGTATAATTGATATATATGTGATTGTAATTGATACCCTATGCAAGGAATACTTATAGTTATGTCCCGGATATTGTTATGTTATATGATAATTTGGAGTTAATTAAGTTAATTAAAGGATTTGAACCTTAACTTGAGGATTTATGGATTTAGAACCAAGTGATAGTAATTGGACCATTATTGTGAATTTTGGATGATATGACGAGAAGTATTATGTAATTAAGAACTAGTTATTGCTTAGTTATTAGACTCGATATGAAACTAATATTGATTTGGAAATAATCGATCTTATTGGTCACTATTGGATCAATAGCACTATTTAAGCTTTAAACTATCATGTTAATATGGTTATCTAGTGAAATTCGATTAATGATAAGCATGGTAGTGATGATGGGAGTCAAATATGAATTTTTACTATAATTATACTCTTTTGGATAGGTGATGGAGAAGTAGGTCCAACGAACTAGTAGATGGCAGATTATGGTAGCTTTTTTCTGAGATTATGGAGGTGAGGGTCTACCGCTCTGGTATTTAACTTGATTACAACTTATTCATTAATTGTTGAACCTTATGAGGGTCTCTTGCTTTGTATTATTATTTTGATTATAGTTATTCATTAATTGTTGATCCTTGTGAGGATTTACCGTTTTGGTACTTGATTGGATTATAGCACTCTGTTGATTATTGAATCGTATGAGAATCTTAAGCTCTTGGCTATTTGTGCATGCCCTATGAGGGTTTACCAATTGATACTTGCTTGTTTAAGCATACTCATAAATTATTGCACCCCTGTGAGGGTTATTTCCTAATTATATTTTTGTTTCTTGCTTATTTTGGCACCCAAAACTTCTATCTGTTATAGCTTATATCACTGTTTCATCATCAAAACCATTATGTTATTTGACTATCTTGTTATTTGATCATTTTGTTATCTGTCCATTCGGTTATCTGAGTCTGAATTTGATTAGTATTATGGATTTGTTCTTTCAGTAATTTATTGCGTACTAAGCTGTTATGCTTGGGTAAGTTAGTTCAATTGGTATGTCATGGATTTTTTTTGTCAATAATAAGTCGTGTACTAAGCTGATATACCTGGGTAAGTTATGTACTAAGCTATGCTTTGGTAAGTTCTGTACCAGGTTATCGTGTTTGGGTAAGTTGGTTCGATTGGTATGTCATGGGTTTGTTCTGCTAGTAATAAGTTATGTACCAAGATGATATACCTGGGTAAGTCATGTACCAAGTTGAATGCCTAGGCAAGTTATGCACCAAGCCGATATGCTTAGGTAAGTTTTGTACCAGGTTATCATGTTTAGGTAAGTTCTATATCAGGTTGTCATGCTCGAGTAAGTTCTATACTAGGTTGTCATGCTCAGGTAAGTTTTGTACCAGGTTGATATGCTCAGGTAAGTTTTGTACCAGGTTGATATGCTCAAGTATGTTTTGTACTAGGTAGTTATGCCTGGGTAAGTTCGGTTAATCAATAAAAGTTTGTTCTGATATATTTGGGTAAGTTTAGTTCTATTTGATTAGTATAAAACTATTATGCTATTTGTCTGTACTATGATTGTTCGACCATATTCTAACTGATAGATTATTTTGCGACTGTCTAACTATTTCTTGACTGCTTAATTGTATCATGATATGTTCTATTTGACTATTAAACTATAATCTATTGAGTTGATTTATCCTTGATAGATCTTTATTGCATATGATTACAATTATGCCTCACTATGTCCTTTAGACTTACGCTTCATTTACCTTGATTTTCTCTGATAGGATCATGTAATGGACTTGGATTTTAGTCTTGGATCGATGAATGGAATTTCACAATAGAATGGATGTGTGTATATGTATATAGGTTTCCTTTAGTGCTAAGCTTTATCTTAGAAATGTTGTGATATATAAGATTGAATTATGACTTCAGGCATGTAAATATTATGTTGGATGTTATGAGACCTTTGACGGTATGTATTTCATATTTTGATGAGGTTTGTTAAGTTTGAAATCTGTTGCTATATGTTTTTGATTAGTTTTGAAATTTTTTTTGAGGGGCTTATTGAATGTATTGCTCATATAAGCTTAAATAAAGATTGAACTGGAGTGGTGCCTCAGCTTAGGTGCTATTCTGAAAAGGGCCGCTACAGATGGTATCAGAGCTTAGGTTTGGAAAGCTTGAGTAATGCTAGAATATGATCCTCGGATATGAAACTCTTGGATAATAGAGTTAAGCTTGACTATAGAAATGTTTAAGATATAAATGAGTTAAAGGATATAAAATCCTAGGTTATCAATGACTTAGGCATTGATTATCATTCGGGTATTATTAGGATTTGTAACTATTCGGGTATTATTAGGATTTGTAACTAATAATTTGTTTAGGTTGGTTTGAGTAAGAATTTTGGATACTATGTATATTTGGGAAATTTCCATGTGATTTGAGGAATGAAGATGACTGTGATTAGTTGGTGTTGAGGAGATTAGATTGTGTATTGTAGGACTTCCATGAGGTTTTATTGTTATCATAGAATGATTAAGACTTGCATGTTTATGGGTTTGATTTTATTTCATTTAATTCTTTTCCATATTTTCTTTTAGAAGCTTGGAAGAGTTAGTGGAATTAATGGCGACTTAAGAAGGTTTTGATGTACCGCGTTCCATTTAGGACTAGACAGTGGGGAAGACCTCTTAGGTGATATGGAATACCTCTCGGGATACGGGCTCCAAGTCAAGAGGCACCTACTTCCTCTCAAGCTATGCAGGAAGAAAAGGTTGCACTAACTCTTTCAAATGATTAGTCGGTAGACCCTGTACATCAGAAGGGGCAAGGAATTGGCTAACAGGGTTAACAACTAGGTGATAAAGCAAGAGCTATTGTTGGGATAACAGAAGTTCGAGCCCTACAGCAGTTCTTTCATTTTAATCCTTCAAAGTTTCTTGGAGAGCCAAATGACAGAAAGGCGGAGGAGTGGGTAGAGTGTATAGAAGATATATTTGACACTTTATGCTACCTAGATGAGCGAAGAGTTTATTTCATTACATTTCTTCTATTAGGACCGGTCGTAGCTAATGGAAGATGATTGAACGCCGATAGGTCATCATGGGGACTCGTAGGACTTGGGAGAACTTCATGAGGAAATTTATGAACAAATACATACCCTTGGTAGTCAAATAGGCTAGAGAGTAGGAATTCATGGGTTTAGTTCAAGGGGCATAGTCAGTACGAGGCAACTTTTAGCCGACTGATACAATATGCTCCTTATATATAGAATGATGAAGTTCGACAGGCTTGACAATTTGTGTAAAGGTTACGACTGAAATTGAGGAAGGGTTTGGCCACTTGTGATATAATGAACTACAACCATGCGATAAGCAAAGCATTGCAACTTAAATCAAAGCTGTAGGAGATCTGAAAAATAGAGGACAAGGGATGAAAGGAAAAGATGCACCTTGAAGGACAGAGTAATGTCGAAAGAAAATAGCTGCAGCTTTAAGTTGGAAGTATTGGCCAACAGGCCCTTCAATTTGGCAAGATAGCCAATTTAGCTTAAGAAAAGGTGCCAATACTGTGTGGGTTTTATGGATTACTTTACCATAAGGAGTCAAACTATTGGAGAAAATAAGGTAGATGCATGGGTTGTGGAAGCGATCGATATTTCCTAAAAGATTGCCCTATAAGGAGAGGCCCACTTGCAGAAAAAAGAAAACATGTAGTAGGAGTTAATGGGAGATCGAATGTACAAGCTCATGCTTATGCTTTGACAGGAGAAAGAGTACCAGATCCTAATGAAGTGACAGAAGGTATGGTCGCAAATTTTGAAAATCAGTGATAATATTTTATATGATCTTGGTGTTTTACATTCCTTCATATCTGTCTCATTTTCTTGAGAACTAAAAATGTAACCTGAGTCCATAGCTTGTCAAATAAAAGTTAAACGCTCTTAGGAATAGGATTGTAGAGATAAAAGCATTGATGAGATCAATTAAGAAAATGCTAAATGCATATATGCTTTGTAAAGAAAATTTGGACATATGAGGATAATCTCATACGTCTTGGGAATGTATGACTTATTATGAAATTTAGTATGTAAGTTGAACTTGATTACTCCTTAAGGCAACTACCATATAAGTGTGAACATATGGTGACAATAGTTATTTGTGGCCATAGTGGTCTTGTGGACTCTTGGAAACTCTTAAGTATAGAGATGACATGCAATTAAGATAAAGAGGACTTGAATATGAGACAGCATACTGGATAGAAATTTGGAAGTTCTAGAGTTGAGTTCAATACTAATATTCAAGGTATTTCTTTGTTTTGTAAGACATTATGTGTGTTAGAAGAAGTAGAAGAGAGATTGCTAGTAAGACACACAAGTCAAAAGATATGATGCATTTGAGAGGCATGAAAAATGTATCAAGATTTAAAAAAACAATCCTGGTGGAATTTAGTGAAGTGAAGAGATAGATTGACTAACTGAATTTACTTATTTTCTGCCAAGTGGAACAATACTTAGGTGAGAATTTGGGAACCATATTCTTTTAAGGGGGAAGGAGTGTAACACCCCTAAAATTCGATATTTTGAAAATAAAAATTTAGAAATTAAGATATTGGTTGATCGGATTTTAGGGTTTGGAAAAATAAATAACAAAGGATTTAATTGCAAGAAAATGAGAAGTTTTGGGTTAGATTTACAAATTTGGAAGACTTGATTGATCATTTCTTAGAAACTCTTGGGGTTGGATGGTAATTATTTTGGGTCAAAAGGGTCAAATTAGGTACTAATTATTTCCTAGGGCTAAATTGAAGTGTGCAATTTTCTTAGAGGACCTAATTGAAGAAGAAGATAATTCTAGGGGACAATTTGAAAATTGGAAAGTTGGATTTTATTAAAATCTAGCAAAAGTATATATTTTCATTTCTTTACCATTTTTCTTCCATCTTTCTTCTTCAACCCCTGACCATCCAACCATCCTTGATGAACTCCTTTCGATAGCCTTATTCACCAAGTCAACCCAACCAAAACACTCTACACACCTCTAGCTCTATGGCAACACCACCATGCTCAGTTGAACGTCCTCTGGTGAGCTACCGCAAGAGAGGCTGAAAGAACCTTCACAAGGCGCTGGTGGGTTTTTAATTTTTCGGTGGCTAAATTCAAGTATGAGGTTATGGTTTGAAAAAGCTGAGAGGGTTAGGGTGGTGGGCTTCCATAGAAGATTAGTGCAATGGCAGCAACAAAAATTAGAGAGAAACAAGCAGCGACGAGAGGTAGTGGCAGCAACTTTAGGTTGGATTTTGAAGGCTTTCTTAGCGTCAAAACTTGGATGTGATTGGATATTTGGAGTCAGGAGATTGGAAAGCTTCTTAGGGTGGTGACTACAAAATATTTCGATGGTGGCAGATGGCAGTGTTTCGACGGCAGCACTTCAGTGATGCCAGAACAATTTTTCTCTTTATTTTGATGATTGCAGTGGTGCTCTCGATTTGTGATTTTGAGGCTTTAATAAGCAATTTAGGTAATAGAGAGTTAAGAATTAAGTTTTAATTGGTTGTACCTTGATATATATATATATATATGTATTGTGTTCCTTTTTCAAGTGTGAATCTTGTTCATGCAATGAGGATCATGGTATAATGGATATATATGTGATTATGATTGAGACTTTATGTAAGGAATACCTATAGTTAGTGGCCTAGATGTTTTTATGTTATATGATAATTTAAAATTAATTGACTTAATTAAAAGACTTGAACATTAATTTGTAGATTTATGGATTTAGAACCAAGTGATAGTAATTGGACCACTATTCTGAATTTTGGGTGCTATGATGTGAAGGATTATGTAATTAAGAACTAGTTATTGCTTAGTTATTAGACACAATATGAAACCGAGATTGATTTGGAAATAATTGATCTTATTGGTTATTATTGGATTGATAGTGCTATTTAAGCTTTACACTATCATGTTAATATGGTTGTTTAGTGAAATTGGATTGATGATAAGCATGATAGTGATGATGGGAGTCAAATATGAATTTTGACTATAATTATAAACTTTTGGATAGGTGATGGAGAAGTGGGTCCGACAGACCAGTAGATGGCGGATTATCGTATCTTTTTTATGAGATTACGGAGGTGAGGATCTACTACTCTAGTGTTTGACTTGATTACAGCTTATTCATTAATTGTTGAACTTTATGAGGGTCTCTTGCTTTGGATTATTGTTTTGATTACAACTATTTGTTGATTGTTGATCTTCTTAAGGATCTATCTCTTTGGTACTTGATTAGATTATAGCATTCTGTTGATTATTGAATCCCATGAGGATCTTAAGCTCTTGGTTATTTTTACATGCTTTGTGAGGGTCTACCAATCGGTACTTACTTGTTTAAGCGTACTCATAAATTGTTGCTGTGAGTGTTACTTCTTGATTGTATTTCTATTTCCTGTTTGTTTTGGTGCCCAGAACTTTTTTCTATTATAAGTTATCTGACAGTTCTATTATTCAATTATTCTATTATCTATCCATTCGATTATTTGAGTCTGAATTTGATTGGTATTATGAATTTGTTCTATTAGTAATTGTTGTGTACCAAGCTGTTACGCTTAAGTATGTTAGTTAGATTTGTATGTCATGGATTTATTTTGTCAGTAATAAGTCATGTACCAAGCTGATATGCTTGGATAAGTTATGTACCAAGCTATATTTTGGTAAGTTTTGTACTAGGTTATTGTGTTTGGGTAAGTTAGTTCAATTGGTATGTCATGGGTTTGTTCTATTAGTAATAAGTTAATTACCAAGCTTATATGCCTGGGGAAGTTATGTACCAAGCTAATATGCCTAGGGAAGTAATGTACCAAGCTAATATGCTTGGGTGAGTTATGCATTAAGTCGATATGCCTGGGTAAGTTATGTACCAAGCTATGCTTGGGTAAGTTCTGTACTAGGTTATCGTGTTTGGATACGTTTTGTACTAGGTTGTCATGCTCGGGTAAGTCTGTACCATGTTGTCATGCTTGGGTAAGTTCTGTATTGGGTTGATAGGCTCAGGTAAGTTTTGTACAAAGTAGTTATGCTTAGGTAAGTTCAGTTAATCAATATACGTTTGTTCTGATATGTTTGGGTAAGTTTAGTTTTGTTTGATTGGTACAAGACTGTTATGCTATTTGTCTGTACACTAATCATTTGATTGTATTCTGATTGATAGATTGTTTTCAAACTATCTAACTGTTTCTTGATTGTTCGACTGTATCCTGATATGTTATATTTGACTGTTAAATTATGATATGTTGAGTTGATGCATCCTCGATAGATCCCTATTGCATGTGATTACAATTATCTCTTATTAAGTCCTTTGGACTTACCTCTTTCCCCATTTACCTTGATTTTCTCAAATAGGATTAGGTGATGGACTTGGATTTCAGTCTTGGATCGATGAATGGAATTTTGTAATAAAATGGATATGTGTATATGTATATGGGTTTTCTTAAGTGTTAAGCTTTATCTTAGAAATGTTGTGATATGTAAGATTGAATTATAACTCAAGGCATGTAAATATTATGTTAGATGTTATGAGACCTTTGATGGTATGTACTTTGTATTTTGATGAGGTTTGTTAAATTTGAAATCCACTACTTTATGTTTTTGATAAGTTTTGAAATTTTTTTTTGAGGGGCTTATTGAATGTATTGCTTATTTATGGACTTGAATTAAGATTGAACTAGAGTGGTGCCTCAGCTTAAGTGTTATCCCGAGAGGAGGCGCTATACTCACTATTAATTTTGTGTTGATGCTCCATCCAAAAAAAAAAACCTGTTTTATTAGCATACTCAAAATTGAAGAGATTAGTTCTTAAAAGTCTTTGAAAGGAGAATAAATTAATTTATAAAAAAAAATGAGAACATGTTTTTAACAAAAAAGGAAAGAAGTCCATTATTTAACTAAACTCTATTACTAATTTCAAGTAAAGTAGAATATTGTTCCAATTTTTAATTTTGATAATATCTAACCTAATCATAAAATGATTATCTATCGGTTGCCACAAAAAGGTCAAACAAACAAAATAATAAAAATACGCAAGGTAAAATTCATAACACAAAAAGAGATGAAAAAAATCAACCAACGATAAAAAATTATGTAGTTAGTAGAAATAAAATAACTTACCACACAATTGAACTCCAAATTTTCTTTATAAATTAACCTATGTCATAAATATAAAAATTTATAAAATTGGAAAACTACATGTAAATTATAAAGTAGAAAATCAGCATAACAATAAGCATAAAGCAAAACAAACATCTACTGTCTGTCTAATTCTCAAACACTTTTTTCCATATGTGAGGTAGGACAATCTCCCACACTTTTACTTCAATAATCGAAAACACACAAATTCTTTTTAAAATAATAAAATCAAACAAAACGAATATAAGAAAAAAAAATTATTACGGCATGAAAAATTACTTTTCAAATAATTATTATTAAGTTGCATGAAAAATTACTTTTCAAATTTCATAATTACATAAACTAATAAAATATTCTTAGAACATAGAACTAAGAAATTAATAAAAAAAATAAATCATGGGTTAAAGAAAAATCATAATATGAAAAAAAGAAAAAAATCAACTAAAAACAAAAAATAAAAATAAAATTTTAATTTGCCCCAAAATTGAGACTTCAAGTCCCTTTCATAATTAACTTGGCTCATAAACATAAAAATTTATTAATATTAATAAATCATATAAAATATTACAATATACATGCAAAATAAAAAAAAAATTTAGTCACCAAGCAAATGATCCTATAGAGTGAAGACAACAAAATTTTTATTTTGTACTATAACATTTAACTAACTTAGTGTATTGCCTATTTGGCTATTTTTAGTATGTATTACTTGTAGGAATTATGGGCTTAAATCAAGGAACTTAACTTAATTAGAATATCAATTTATGGTATAAAATATAATTTAGGGAATATTAAATTAAGGTAAATTTTTTGAACTAAATATAGAGAGACAATAATGGCATATTAAAAAATAATTTTTTTAAACTAAATTATGATATACCAATTATTCTTAGATATTAAAGGCAATAATGGCCGATTAAAGGCAAGATTTCAATCAAATTTTAAAGAATCAGTCTACCCATAAGTATTCAATCGATGGCAATTGATGGGGGTGATATTTTTGCTATACATTTTTTCAAGAATCAGAAGTTATAAGTTGATTGAAACTGTAAGATTTTAATGCTTCGTATTTTTTTTTTGGTTATTCTATTTTTGTGTATTGATTGAATTGCCTTTAATGGATCCTATTTATTCAAATAGAACATTTATATTTAAGGCATGGATTAAAGGTAAGATTTTAAAATTTCTTAATATGTACAATTTTGAAATTATAATTGGAGGAATAAAAGTGTAAATACTAAACATATAAAAAGTTATATTAATAAATTTTGAAAGGATCAATTGAAAATAATTTTTATTAAATGAAAATTGTATATTTGGTATAAACATACCAATATTATTATGTAAATCATCCTGTCAACATATTTCCATATATAATGAAGAAGTTACAAAAATCTAATATAAATATTAGGAGTTGCAAAAATTAATATAGAAAGTTTATATATATATATATATATAAATTAATATATACATACATATATATAGAGAGAGATAAATAGAAAAATTAATATGAATTGTGTCACACACACATATATTGAATATTTGCCATCATTAGATATGGAGTTACTAAAAAATTAATTAATATAGTGTGGACTTACTAATAATAAAATAATAAAATACCTCATTTTTATAGCAAATTATATAAGGAAAATGTTGAGATGGAAAAATGGGATAAAAATAACTTATCCACATCATTGCCACATGACAAACCTTCTTAAAATAGTGTTGAACAATATTTTACTTTGTATACATATATATAGTAGATTTGCTTCACTAGCATTTGATTGAAGCAAGGATCACACGAGACTATGAGACTTGTTCATGCACTGGGTGGTGATCATGAAACAAGTCTTACATGATTGTGATTTTAAAACTTTCAAGTCATAGGATCTTACGAGACAAGCCATTTAAGATTCGGATGGACTTGCACTAACGATGCATAGATCCAAGGAGTGGGATATTGATCCGTTTCATAAGCAATGCCATATGAGACATAGGTGTATGTTAATGGATGCTTGTTAGGGAACAAGGTATTGAACATCTGCCTAGAGAATCCACTAGATAGTCGTAGTAGTAAATCAATAGTGGCAAGTTCTTTAATTTAAGCTAGTGTATATAATTAGTCCTTTGATCTAAGGATCCATGGTAACTTTATGTTTAGGTCCTCATGCTTTAACTCTTCCCTGGCCACATAGCGGGTCGTTTGAGTGGAGATTAGGTATGAGCTGTTTAGACATGGAGGTTTGTGAGATCCAAGAGCAGATCAAACTCTTTGTCATTGTGAAGGGCGAGTACATCTCTTATGCATTCTGTAATGGTCGATTTCAAGAAATCCTTGCATAGGGTAGTATGAAAATTTGGAAAAGAAGTGTTCCAAAGATGAGGTGATAAAGGAAAATTGAATATTGGGAATAGAAACATATAATCGAGGCTATTAGAGAGCCGACAAATATTTTGCCCAAGGCCTTTTTTGGGAGATAGGAGATGATAGGATTGTATTTGCATTGCTATGTGTAGACCTAGAATAGTTCTCCAAAAGCATTCGTTTTGGCTAATTGGTTGGGCTCCATGGGCTTGAGGTTGAACATTGATCATGGAGTTGCTACTCTTCAATTAATGGAGATTAATTGAGTTAAGTTGATTAGTTTAAATGAGTTTGAACTAAAATAAATATATGATATTCTCAAGTCACAAAAAGTTGTGAACCCATGTCCAATGAATGATAAAACCTAAAGGGTCACACACAAAAGCAAAAAATATATCCTAGGCGATGAAGGGAAATTTTCTAAGGAGTTAGAAATGTTCCTACTTGATTGATTTGGAGGTTGACCGATCAACACAAGTTGTGGTCATTTTAGCTTGGTCAATTTCAGGAGTTAAATTGATCCAATTAAGTTAAGGAGTTAAATTAAGATCAATTAATTAATGAGTTAATTGCTGGGTGCCACATGACCATCAATTGGTCAACTTAACTTAAGGAGTTCAGTTAACAATGACTAGCTTAAGGAGTTAAGCTAATTGGCTTAAAGAGTTAAGTTAAGGTAATTAATTAAATTAAAAGAATTTAATTTAATTAAAATGGAGATTTAATTTTGGAGAAAAAATTCAAATGAAAGGTTCATTTGGTGTGGCATTAAAATTTATTCAGATGACATTTCATAAGATAAAATGAAGATTCCAAATAAAATTCAAATGGACACAAAATTCAAATTCATTTGCCAACTCGCAAGGCAAAGTTGGCAGTCACCTTGAGGAAGGTGTGATGACACCTTAGCATCATGCCACCCTCCTTCTATATATAGATATAGAGTGTGAGAGTGACGGCTAGATACATTGCATGTGAAAGAATTAGATTCTCTCATTTTCCTTTCAATTCCCAAGTGTTGCCTCATGTGTTGAAGCTTCACTTCTCTTCTTCTCCTACCTCCAATTCTGGCCTTCATTTTTGCATATTCTCCTATTTATCTCCAGCTAATATTGAGAAGAATCGGATATAGCATTGGTGTGTGGATCTTAATGTTAGAGGCAAGACAAATTGGATTGCTAGCCTTTGGAGATCCAGTTTCTAGCAGCAATTGGGGGGCAGTTCTGGGGTACCTTTTTGAGTTCTGATTGAGCTAATTTTTGGGCTGTTGATCCATCATGGTGTTGATGAGTTCCAATTAAATTTTCAGCCTAAAAAAAATTCATTTGGTTGGAGAAATCTGGTCGCTACTCTGCTGCACCACTGGAAGGCAGATTCAACTTCAAGGAGTTGAAGTACTTCTTCTAGCTTCCTTCATGTTTGAGAAAAGCAAGGTAATCCTCATACCAAATCTGAATCAACGGCATGTTTAGATCCTTAGACTCACATGTAGCCCAGTTATTTTAGCATTTTTAAGCTTTAATAATTGGATTCTAGCGCTACATGTGCCTTCGAATATGCCATGCTTGTAGCAGTGCATATGTGGATATATACAATAATAATATGCCATTCTCATAGTGGTACAAAGTCTAATAGTAGTACAATAAACATATCAACTTGTCATGGTAAACAAACAATCAATCAGTCAATATCGAATATATATACTAAGGTGATAATCACGACGATAATAGAAAATACATTTCAGAATCTATTTCAGTTTTCCCAACACAATGGTCAATTTCAAGTAAAACAACATATCTCATAATCAACTAGGAACCACATTTAGTGTAAGGGGGTGATGAGTAGTAAAATTTCACAAATTTACTTTTTCAAAACTTGTTTGAACATGATATTCGGTTTAGGAGTTCAACAACTCAAGATAGATAGGGAATTAAAATGAGAAGGGCTCAAGAATCACAGGCAAGGAAAAAGAGAAGTCCAAATAGACTATCAAGAACAAAAGAAGAATCGAAGATCAATATGATATGGGTGAACGACAATTTTCAATGAAGAAAGGGAACATTAATGATATATTTACTAATATATACATAATATAAGAATTCATATTGGGGTGAGATTCAAAATTTACATAATAATGACTCAAGAATTATAGGTAAGAAGAATAGTTCAGACAAGTTGTCAAATTCAACACCATAGTTGAAGAATAGCATAGGACGAACAATCAACAATTATTGAATCTCACACAAATAGAATCAAGCAACAAAGGCAAAATAGCAAATATAGATGTTCTTTCTATAGCAAAGCAATCTAGTATAAACTCACGTGGTAACTCTTGATTTGTCATAATCCTCTATACACCTCTATTGGTTATGTCTTCACCGCCTAAAACCATTTAAAGTATAATATAAGAGAACTATTTCTAACAATTTGATCTAGTGGTTTAGGATGTTTTGTATTTTCTTAATCTAACCAAATTAGTTTCCTATCATTGCCAAGTAGATTTCTAGGTTTGACTTGTTAATTTACATTTTCTATTCTTAAACTTCTACAATTAAAATAATCAAATTCATTAGTGTATAGCTGAGTTGGCACCAACCTAAGGTTAATAGCTAGATTCATAATTAAAGATTTAGATAACTGAATTTAAATCTAGCTAGGTGGAAATCCCAATCAACCTAAACTTATTTGGATTTTAATACAACCAAACTAAAGTCAAATTAATCGATATAATTCAAAATTTACCCAAATTCGATAAGCAGAAGTCCAAATCACAGCTAAAAACTAGTGTTACTTCCAAATTATATTTCAAGCCAATTGCCGAACCATCGCCCACCGTAAGAGTTGAGAATCACCACTACCATACTGTATATCTTACTGAGCTCAACAAAATGCCCTAATCAATTTATGAGTTCATTTCCATTTTGTTGGTAAATTTGGTTGTTAACTATTGTAAACCCTAACCCGCCACCGTCAACCACCCATTTCAAATTACTCTACTATTGCTATTCATCTTGCCAAATTGACACTACCAATATTCTGCCCATGTCGCTCTGACCAAAACTCGCAGAAATTTTTCCAATTGTTGTTGGTATCTCTGCCAATTGAACTAACCAATCATTGCATTGCTTTAACATTACTATTCATTGCCAACTTCAATTACTCCTCCACCAGTCGTTGTTCTGTCAAATTGACACCACCAACCACCTACCCATTTGATTATGGTCAAAGCCTTTAAAGCCCACTTTGCACCAGCCACCATATGCTGGAAAACCACCACACCCACCTCCTGTTGCCATTAATATTCATTTTTTGGTAGTTTTGTTGGTTGTTTCTTGGTGTTTTTGGTATGGTTGGATTCCTTTCAGCTAGAGAAAGCTAGTTATGGTGTTAATTTTGAGTTTTAAGCCATTTTGCCAATAATTCACCATTGGGGTAGGGTTGGGGCTAGTTTTGAAAATTAAATAACATTTCATCCTTAATTATATATAGAGAGATATTTTTCAGCCTTTTTAGATTAGGCCTTGAAACTTTTGGCCAACTTCACATTAGCTTTAGAACTTTCAACTGCCTTACAATTTGGTCCCTAAGTTTCAATTGAGTCCTCCAACTTTTATCTCTTATACATTGACCCCTAAAATTTCTATTTCTGGGCAGTACAAATTTAATTATTTTGGAGTCCTTAAACTTTTGTGTAGCTTGTATTAATCTCTAATATTTTTGATTTAGTGCAATTGCATCCTAAATTTAATTAGTACTCAATCCTTTGACTTTTAATATTTATGCTCAAACCTTAATTGGTGATTTGATTATGAATTAATTCTTTAATTTAAAAGTAGTTCATTGCAATTGAGACCTATAATTATCTTATTTAAATTTCATTATGAAATTTAAAATTTGGTATGTTACACTCTCTCCTTTTAAGAGAATTTGGTCCCCAAATTCTTTTATGAAAATTTGAAGAACTTAGAACATCATCACATCTGTTTTGCATTTTTGGAATGATTTTATAGCAATTCTTTCCTAATTCGGTCTTTTCCACCTATTCTCTACTTTGATCTTATTAATTTCTGTTTACTGATGTAGGAACCAAAATTTCTATTATTCAGAATTCCTTGCATAAGTCTCTTAACTTGTTTAATGCCAATACTAAGTGTCTTACATCTCATTATGTATCATGAATGCATTAGTTTACCTTAAAGCCCTCGATTTAGCTTCCTTGCAATGCACTTATTTATTCTCATTTCTTTGATTCGAATGTCGACAGTCATATTTTTCCAAGAAGTTCCATTAGTTATAACAAGGAAACCCAAGGCAACAAATTCTGTATCCCAAATGGAGCAATCCTATTTGCACGACCTAAATTCCATAAGACATAAGAAATCATTTTCCTATATCTAATTCTCTAGTTGGGCATTAGCACATGGCACTATAATTCCATAAGACATAAGAAATCATTTTCCTATATCTAATTCTCTAGTTGGGCACTGACATATAGCATTTTCTTTACATTCTATAAGGAGAATGGTAACTGACATAAGCTAATTCTTCTTCTTTATTCACAAAACCACTTCATATTCTTCTATATTTTTTAAGATGACCAATTCCTCTAAGCCAGGTTAGTAAGTGAATCCCCTACCTTATGAAAATCTTGAATCCCCTACCTTATGAAAATCTCGAATCCACCCTTGGCATTAATTTGGTAAAACCTAAAGTTGTTTACATCTTTGAGATTTTTGCTAGATATCTCCAATTGACTATGACATTGACCTCAACCAAATCACTTTATTGTTCTCTCATTATTACACATCCTCAGCTATATTTCTCTCCCTCAATTGTTACTCAAATGATAAAGTTACACATAGGTTCATTCCTACTAGCATTTAACAACTCTAGACCTAAATATAGTAGAACTCTTGCTTTGATTCTAAATATATCATATGTCCTTTGTAGAATAATTGAAAACTAACCTAAGAAATTATAATATCCTATATATCATCTCTTAAATGCTGCAATAGCATTGATCAACCCAAAATGTCTTTACTCAAATTTATGGTACCAATATCATAGGTAGGAAGTAATTCTCAATACATCTCTTCTTATTGTATATTGGCTCAACCTTAAAATAACTATAGACTTTTGTATTAGGCCAAGTAGTTTATGTTTGACAAGATACCTAGATCCCATGTTCAAAGATGCTAATTTAGTTCCAATCATCATCTAGAAGTCCTTGTCAATGATAGAAGATCTTCTTTTGATACTTAGAGAGTTCGTCACATTTTCAATCAATATCTTAGGTTTTAACCATTAATCCCCTCATACTTCGACGAATGAAATCCAAAAGGTCTCAGGAGGTGTTTTCCTTAAGGTCACTTATGATACTTTTAAAGTTATTGGCCTAATCCTTTTTATTAATAAACCACAAAGGTATTATTTTACTATAGCCTAAATTTTATCGTATGCTTCCTAGTTTTAAAAGTTACTCATGAGGTTGTTGGGAGATGGTTGATGTCACTATCTATCCTTTCCTGAGTATTTCCAATCATGGCATTTGTGTCGTGGTATTTGAAATGGTTGAGTCAATTAATTGACAACTGTCTGATGTAATATAATCGACCTATGGTTGTGTCTAACCAATATTTTCTACTAGTGCTATCTTTTGATATATTGAGATTTTGAGCTTTAGAGGTCAAACTTGGAACAACTCAGTCTATTCTGTTCAATCTAAAATATCCTTGAATAGCATTGAAGTCACTATTTTATTGCAGAATGTAGGACACTTGAACATAATTGGGTCGGTGCACACAATCACATTTGTATGTGAACTCATGTACATATATAACTTAATTTAGTTTTTAAAAATATTGGAATTTTTTATTAGACTAATTATCTAATCAACATTAAAGTTTTCATTGATTTCAGAAGGTACGAGATATTAAGATAAGGTGTACAACTTTTTATAGTTCAATTTGAATACACATGTTCATTCACACACAAGCTTTACATCGATTCTATCGGTTGTGTGTAAATGAATCTTGTCCTCAAGAATACTAGGACTTCTAATCTGTGATTGACTACTTCAATTTGAAATGAGATATAAAAACTAGGTTAGATATATAATAATGCTTATGCTAGGCTCATTTAATCCTCTTGCCACTTTTGGCAAAGAAATCATTGGAAAACTTTAAACTTAGTCAACACAACCTGGCTTTTAACATTAAGTTGATTGCCCTTTACTAAATGGGTTAACCTCAACCCAGAGATAAATTAATAAATTTATTTATCCCGTCATGTTTGGTGCTAATATATTATAACAAGTTGTTGTCATTTGAGCTTTAAATATTGTTTCAATCTCCATTACTTATGATCCTAGGCCTCTGTGGTTAAGGTTTAGTAGGGTTTTCTCATCCTTGGTTAGCATATCGTCTTTATCCTAATTGTCAGTTATCTAATTATTGCACAAACTTATTTTGTCAATATTTTACCTATAAGTTTAGGAATCATATTACTACTTTTTTTTTGCTCATATTATTTATATTTATTAATTATTAATTAAAAATAATAACCTTTCTATCATACCTAACTCCATACACATTTGTGGGTAATGTTAAAACATAATGAATACTAAGTTTTAAAGTCAAAAAGGGACACAAAGCTCATTTGTGAAAAATTGAAAGCTCAAACTCTCGGCTTCATATTCTAGAGAAAAGAACTCATAAAAATTTGTTGACTTTAGAAAGGACCTTAGCTCCATTTTCAAATAGCATCATTTTAGCACTGTATGTGGAAATTCTTACCGATGAAGAAAAAATGCTGAGAATGCAGAGAGATCTATACCTTAAGCTCATAGTGGATTAATGTTAGCTAATATGATGAAGTGGAGTATGGCTTGTTAGAGGTATTCCATTGAAAACGACAAACTGGGCCATAGATATTGGAAATTGCCTCTAGTTAGAGTCCTAGGGTTGGAGAGAAAAGTTGAGAAATTTGATTCGAGAGCCTGAGAGAAGCTCAAGATTATGGAAATCATCCTAAGCAACCCTCGAAGAGTACCAAGATTAGAGTCCTTTTAGACTCAAATTTCTAGAAAGAGCTGATATACTTCCTAAAAAAAAATCGCAACATCCTCTCCTAGGAGGTTCATGGCTTTATTAGTAGGTACTTTTTGTCAAATCTCCTTTGTCGGACTTAGCATCTCATAATGCCTCTTTAGAAACACATGGGAACTTCTCCATTAATGCTCTATTATTTTCAAGCTTTATACCAAGAGGATTCAACATCACAAAATCTCCCTTAGTGAAGTGATTTGGTTCATGCAAAGTATGATAACAACTACAAATGGTTTGATCATAGATGCTAATGGTGCGATCTATCTTGAAATTTTTAATAGTAGGAGATGACTGGAACTTTGTCATACTATTTTCACAATCATTACCCACCATCATTATTCTAGCCTTAGAGTAAGAAATTTCTTGTTGTTGGAAATTATAGGATCATACTGCCATTTGAAATGCCTAAGTCCTTCACTATCATATTTTTTCTTCAATTGGTCATCTCTTTTATAAAGCGAGAAAGTACTACCTCATTCATCTTGTTAGCTTCCTCTTTATGGAATTTTCTTATAGAATATGAACCAACTAATATACAAACAAACATAGGTGAGCAAATAGAAAAATAGCAAAAAATGAAGATAGATAAACATGTAATGAAAAAGGTAAAGAAGTCACCCTACCTATTACCTTAACTATAAACTCATCAAACTACTCAAACCAAAAAGGCTTGGATGCCTTTAGCGTGTCCCTACAAATTGCAGACTTCATAGTCTTCCATCTTAGAGAACTTTTTGTCGTGTCCCAAAACAACTTGATTCTAACTCATAGTTCAAGATAAATGAATAGACTAGTCCCCAAACTAAGAGATGAGTCTTTGGACAACTGTGAGAAATCTACACAGGTAACATGAGAGACAACGATTAGGGCACATTTTTTTCTAAAGAAAAGGCTACGAAGAAGAAGAAAGGGTAGCTTAAGACTGACCTTTAGCAAGAGGTTGCTAATAATCATTACTTATAGAATATCAAGAAATGCAAAAGCTCTCTCCATTACTATCTCTTCTAAAGAAAAAGAAACTATAAATGGATGAACATTTTTGTAGGGCTCTCTTCCTAGTGTGGGTGTATCAATATCAAACTTGTCACCTATAGTTAAAAATAGAAACACAAGATCAGAACATCAACAAAGTAACTAACAAAAGAAAGCATCATTTGAAAAAGAGAACCCATGGAACACATGAAAAAGTTGAGGGTGAATTAACTAACATAAAGCCAGAGATGATACTTACAAACAAATGGCAAGGAAGATGAAAAACTTGCTAAAAAGATGGTTTGTGAAAATGGTGATATATCCTTTAGGAGTGTTAGTTTCGCATAAGCTTGAGATGTCGGCATAGTAGAACTTTTAAGATATTAAACATAATGTTTAACATAATATCATCATGCTGCTGATTGTGATGTGAATCATGCTATGTGCAATCACTATAAATATGGTATTAGGAAAATTACATTAATTTCTTTGAATCAACAAGCCATGAAGAACTTTTTTGAATATCAATCAATTTTTAGGAATCCTCAAAGAATCCTTTTTACGAATCCTCCTTGGATCTAATTTGTTCCTTCACTTCAAATGCCTAGGCTCCACTAACTACTCAAAAGATGACAAAATGGTGGTTTACATCCTGCAAAATTGGTGCTAAAGACTCTTTGCAATTGGCATGCAAGAATCATGTTGTCTTACTTAACTCAACTTCCTAAATCACCAAAGGATAATCTTTAATATGATTTCCCTTCAAAAAGATCAAGATCCATATAAAGCTTTCAAAATTTCAAGCCTCCAGTAGTATGTGCACATCAAATGCCCATTTGAAGTGTCTGTTATGCTAGTCTAAAGAACTTTAATTTCTCTTTTTATGAATTTTAGGAGATGATAGAGAGAACTCACAAGAGAGTGTAGAAAAGTGTAGAGAGAATTTTTTATAGGAAATTTCAAGAAAAGAAGAGTGGCTACTCCTTTTTATAAGAGAATGAAGATATTTAGGTGGTGGGTAACTCCTAATGTAACTAGATAGCTACTCCATAATATGTTCCTAAAATGGTGAAAATTCTCTAACTATGAACTATCAACTAGGGACAGATCCGGAGTTGAAATTGCGGGGGTAAAAATTATAAAACATAAAAGTTCAAATACAAATTTTATAATTTATGAATTCAAAATACGTGTTGTCATCGAAGTTGAGAATGATGCCTTTTATGTCTTAAAACTGATAAATGATCAAATCAATGTCAAAATTTTTAGTAATATCTTTTTTAATATAAGTAACTAAACAATTGGCTAAAAGATCATCTTACATTTATTTTTGAGCCTAATTTTGATAATATTCATAGCGGAAAAAATTCTCTCACTTGTAGTTGTTGAAATAGTAAGAACTAATAACAAGTGAAGCAAATGATCAATTAAATGATAAGTTTTCAATTTTTCTATTTTCATTTATTAATCACTTTATCTATAAGAATAACAATATTCAAACATATATTTAATTATACATTATTTGTAGATAAATCTTATTTTTTTTTAGAAAGCCCAAAAGCACACATAATTTTAGATTATTTTCAATTGAAAGATACAATAAGTCAATAACATATATTTTATGAAGCTTAAAAAAGAGCAATCAAAATATATTATAATATTAAAGATGAAGATAATAATGTGTATTGTTAAGTAAATAGAAGAGATAAATACATGTTAAAGACAAATAAATATTGAAAAAGTTTTTCTTTTTTTAAATATTAACTTATTTTTGTCTCTATGTCTTAATCTCACAGAAGTCAAATATTTTAATTGTTTTGTGAGTTTCTATAAAGTTTTAAAGGTTGTCTATAGGTAGATCCTTGTAAATGTGTTTTCAAATAAGTAGAGTAAAAATATCCTGATGGACCTAACCTAGTTATAAATTATTTAATTGTAAATATGTGACTAAAAGTTTATTTTAAACTTTCACAAAATTAAAATAGGTAAAGAATTTTAAATATATCAATTAAAAATTATTACCAAAATTAAAATGAAATAAAAGAAATTTATTTTGGGGGAAAGGGGATTATTACTAAAATTGTAAAAATATATAGAATTATTCCAAACATTATAACATATATATGTGATGTTGAGAGGGCAAGGGGGGATCCATCATTGTTGTCAACCCATATCTTGACACTTGTCAAGCTACTATATTTCTTATAGAAAAATATTCTTTTACACATTCATCTCTCTTCTATATTTGAACTGGAAGTCAACCCTTAGATTTAGACAATAATTCCAAATTAAGTCCAATTGTTCTCAATTAATCAATTAAACTCTTCAATTAGTTAATTCATATGCCCAAATGATTTTACTTGATCCTACCAATTAGTTTTTAAATAAGCTTAGTTCTATTTCATGGACTCAATTAAATAAAACTCACTTGATTAGATCAATTTAATGCTTCAAATTGATAAAATGTTAAAATGAATTCTACAAATTAATTCTTTCTTCATCATGAGGTAGCTCTCAATGAAATCAATTCTTTTATTTTATTTGATTAATATGATTTGTTAAATTAATAAATTACATGAATTAATTAATTCCATAAATGATATGGACTTGTCTGACTATTATGTATGACTTATAGGTTAAATTATTAATTAGGCTGGCCTCGCAACTCTTTGTGATTTAATTTATGAATAATTGAATACCAATTATTCCAATTGATTGAACTTCTTTAACTAACCCTTGAAGTACACATACTTCTCATATTTGATGTCCAATAACAAGCTAATAAAGCCCAATTAATGGGTGAAGTAACTTGCATGAGCCTATCTTCTTACTACTACAATGCAAATATTGTCTCTATTATATGGTCTCTCAATTGAGTCTTAGGATTTGGAGATTATTTGGGTTCGAACTAATAGCCTTGATAGCCATGTATCATTTACTTATTATGTGATTTCTATTATCCTACTCAAGAACTCCTTAAATGTCACTCCACATTTAATCAAGGATTTCTAAACCAACCATAGTAGGAAAATATAGTAGAGTCACTTATTTTTCTACCTGTAAAATAGGTCCTTCGTTGGTCCACATAAACCCCATACAAAGAGTAATTATACCCAACACAAAACTTATAAATGTACTACATGATCAATGGATGCATCAAAGAATGAACAACCATGCAAAGTATTTCTATAACATCTTAAATAAAAGAATAATTATGCATACTATCATAAGATAGAGAACTTCCACATTAGTTTGCCATTCATGCTCCCAACTAAAAGCTTCTAGACAAGACCTTTGAGTTAACTCGTTCTCTATTGAGCACCCACTGACACGCAACAGTGTCTTTACATTAATTGCCTATAAGCGTAACATCCTCCAACATATTGAATATGTGTCCCTAGTGCAAGTTTAATTGGATTCATTGATGCCCTATCTCACTAGATCTTTTGATTTCAAGAAGTTTAAGAACAAGACCATGTAGGCTTATTTTATGATCATCATTTCTCAAAATGTATTGATATATGGTTTAAGAGCCTCATTCGTATACATTCCAACTCGGACAATTTCTCACATGAGGTGAAGCTAGTTAATACTTTAATAAACAAAATACATTAATTAGAATATAATTGTTGTCCCAAGGGTAGTTTAATCTGCAAAGCTTAAATGGCTTATTAGGCACTAGTCTAACAATCTCAAAAGACAAACTTTATCTAAGACGTCTTTCTAGACTTTTTATCTATAGTTAATAAGTGGGCTTACCATACTCTTTCTTTGAGGTGACCATATCCACTCAAAATTATTGCTTCTACCATTAATTCCTAGAACCAAATGGTATCACTTCATAATGTGATTGGACCTTTAATGATGGCTTTACTCATAGCTTGGTCATATATTTAGGTGTTAACATAACAAAAGTATTGGTAATCCTAGGTGCTTTATTCAACTTATTAGATGAAACCTTTTTTATTAAACACGTGGTATTATGGTTCCCTATGCCATGAAAACTGACGCATTCCCCTATTTGGAACTCTTTATACTTAGCCCTTTTATCTTAGGCGAGAAATATTAATTCTAAAAAACTCCCACCCTAATTATTATTGAATAGGATGCTATCAATAAAAACTAATTATATGACTTTTAATCACTTCGCATTTGTATGCATAATTTCAAAGGCACCAATAATATTGGTTTATTCGGAAACATTTATTTCAAGTTTTTATACTTAAAGGAGCTTGAAAAACACTTTTGCTTTTCTCTTAATAGATGCAAGAATTCCTATGACTGATGCTAATAGGAATTTCTGATACCAATCTTCTATACACCATGATCTTACTATGCCATAGGTGAGATAAGTCTAAGGATGGAAATCAAAGAAACTAAGTTATTAATTGACTATCCATTGAAGTATAAATTAATTTTTAATAGATCAATACTCTTCATTAGTGAAGAGAGGAGATAGGCAAGGAACCATAATTAAAACAAAATTAAAGGCAAGATTAACTTGCAATCTCCAATCCAAGGATTAATCAACATGTCATAAAATAGGATTTGGAAGCAAAAATGTTACCATTAAAGAAAATCGATGGAATAAAGTGGATCTTCATCTTGGACTCTTCCAAAGAAAGATCTATTCTCTCCACTTCAAGGATCAATTTCTCCAAACCAAAGACTCCTTAATGTAGAAACTTTTTCTCACCAAAGTACCTCCAAAATAGGCTCAAAGTGGCTGAAAATCTAGAGGAAAGGAAGCTCCAAAATTGCCAAGGCAATCCCCAAAAATTGAGCACCAATGGAAGAAATAGTCTCCAATTTTAAGTTTCCCACATGTGAAGCCTCTAATGGTGATCCACACACCTAAGAAAAAAATCTCAAATCCTCACACTCTAAGCTAGAATAAAATAAATTAAGAAGATGATAGGAGGGAGGGAGGGAGGCAGTTTTCGGGATGAGAGAGAAGGGAGAGATTCTAGGGAGGTAATTACTCAACACATGAGTTGTGCTACCTTTTGGAGGGAAAATGGAAGCATGGAATAGCCTAGAATGGCTAGCAACTTGATGGGTAATTATAGTGTGAATGGAAGCTATCGGAAGCTTTCTTCATACCATGCCCACTCGTGCTAACTTGCTAGATTTAATTTTAGTTTAAATTGGATTTTAATTTCATAAATTAAAAATGCAAACTGAATTAGTTCAAATGGACTCTTCTATTTTATTTTTCCTCCCAAACTTACATTCCCTAGCTAATTAAATTAACTCTTTAATTTAATTAGTTTAATTAAATCAATTTAACTCTTTAAGTTGATTTTGACTAATTAAATTATCACATAACACCAATTAAATTAACTCTTTAATTTAATTGACCTAATTTGACTCTTAAAATTATTTTTATTAATTTAACACTTAAATTAATCAGGCTAAAGGGACTAGTTGATAATTAGTCAACTTCCTTTCTCTCCCTAAAGGTAAAAAAACCGCCCACTTGAAATTTTTGAACTCCTTAGAAAATGCCTTTTATCAAATAAGAGTATCCTTAAACTTTGGTGTCTAACCCATTCGGTTAACCAATTCATTAGATATGAACTCACAACTCTTTGTAATATTTTGAATGTCAAAATATTTGAATTAGTTTAAATTTTTTTAAACTAAAAACTCTATCAATTGATCTTCATTAATTAAAGAGTATTCAATTTCCATAGTTATTGTCTAGCAATAAGCCTATGGAACCTAACAAATTGGATGAATGAATTTTTTTGAGGTGAACTATTACTGCTTATGATTGCCATGCAAAGATGGTCCTTCCATTTGCTATCTCCTAAAAGAGGTCTACGGTAAGATATTTGCATACACCCTCATAGCCTTAGTAACTATGCATCTATTCTTGATGTTCAATTCCTTGTTATGGAATCAACTTTGAAAAAAACTTTTTCAAATTATTATATCATCGTGCACAAGGATTTCTTTGAATTAATCATCTTAGAATATAGAGAAGATCAACCCTTTCTTCATTGATGGGCAATACGAATCCTTTTTTGGAACTCACCAATTTTCGTACTTAAGTAGCTTGTGCCTAACCTAAGCCCTAGGCGACCTCCTACGTGGCGAAGCAAAATCAAAGCACAAGGACTTAAATATAATATTACTATGGAATCTCAAGTCAAAGTACTAATTATATGCATTATCATAAGCTAGAGAACTTGCCACTATGGTTATCTTGTAGATTCCGCTATGGCTATCTTGTGGATTCTCTAAGTAGGTCATTAGTGAACTTGTTTTCTAATAAGCACTTACTAATATGCATTCATGTCCAACATAAATTGCCCATGAAATGGGGTAATGTCCAATTCTTTGAAATATGCACTGTTAGTGTAAGTTTATCCGAATATTAGATGCTCTGTCTCATAAGTTCTATGATATGGATTATTTAAAATCATGACTATAGAGACTTATTTGATGATCACCATCATATGCATGTCAAAGTCCCATAGTCTAGCATGATTTAAAGGCTTCAACCAAATACATGTGAAGAAAATATAAATGTATAAGATGAAGATGGCCATTTTGTTACCATTTAATCAAGACTGTTACATGAAATAGGTATACATGCTAATCTAATTTTCTTGTGGGGCACTACTCTAATAGTCTCCCACTTGCCTTGAAGCCAATTCTCATAGTCCTTAGGCTTATTTTCTTAAGATGTCTTTCAAAGGCCTTTTATGTTAAAGGTTTTGTCAATAGATGTGCTATATTCTTTTTCAAGACAACTCTTTCCACTCGAATGTCACCTCTATCAATTATCTCTCAGATAAAGTGATATCGCCTCACAATGTGCTTGGATCGTTGATGGTATCTTGGCTCATTTGCTTGTGAAATAGCTCAATTATTGTCACAATAGACAACTATTGGCTCTTGTATGCTCGATACTATATCCAACTATTGAATGGAGTTTTTTTTATCCAAATACCTTTCTTTGTGGTGTCCAATGCTGCAATATATTTTACCTTAGAGGTAGAATTAGCAATGGTGTCTTGTTTGGAACTCTTCCAATTTACTGCACCACAGTTAATGCAAAATATAAATCTAGAAGTGGACTTTAGGTAATCTTCATCGTATTGAAAACTAGAATTTGAAAACCCTTTAAGTTTCAATTCTCCATTGCTATATGTAACACCCTGAATTTTAGAATACTAAACCTAAAATTATTGTTTCAATAAAATAAAATACCAATTTGATAAATTAGGTTAAAACAATTTTGAGTTAGATTTAATTGAGTCCTATAAATAATTGTTGACAATTGGTGGATTGAATTGTAAAGGAAAAAAAGGCTTGATTGATCAAAATTATAAAGTGGTCAATGTGAGGAAATTAAGAGTTTAAGGACTACAAAGTAAATAAAGAAGGATTTAATTGACTTAGGGGCCAAAATGAATAGCTAAAACCTTAAAGGACTAAAATAAAAGTGTTAGGGCCCAATTGAAAGGTGGTTCAAACTTCTGGGGTAAGATTGTAGAAGGTCAAAAATGTTAGGGTTGAATTGAATAAATTGAATAAACTAAAAAAAATATTATATATATATATAATTAAGGACATAATTTCTTCAAATTCTCAAAGGTGACCCCAGCTTTTCCCAAACTCAGTTTTCCTCCATTTTTGCTTGAAACTAAAAGCTAAAGATACAATTAGATTTCTCTTAGCTTAATGATCACAACCATACCAAAAACTCCTTAAAACAATTGATGAATCGCTAGAATTTTTGACTGCGGTGGAGCTCAATAGTGGTGGTGGGAGATTTGATGTTTTCGGCACCCAAAAATAGAAAATAATGGGTGGGTTTTAATAAGCTTGTTGAGAGGAGCGTTTTGGTACCTTTTGTTTGAATTTTTGGCCATTAGTGATGGAGAAATTGTGACGGCAAGGTGGCAGCAGTGTTAAGGGTTTTAGTAGCAGTTTTTTCTCAATTCGTTGATGAGGGGGTGGTGGAAGGTGAAATTGATTAAGGGGTTTTGATGAGCTCGATAAGGTGCAGCTTTTGGTCCAATTGATTTATACTTAGGTGATAGTGGTGAGCAGTGGGCAACAACAATTGGATAGTGAACCTAAAATATATTTTTGGATATGGTGGGACTAGTTTCAAGTCATGATTTGGACTTCTAATCATCGGATTTAGGTAAATTATGATTTTTAATAGTGAATTTGACTTTTATTTGATTATATTGAAATTTAAATAAATTTGGGTTGAATGAGACTTTTATTTACATAAATTAAAATCCAATTACTAGATTCTTGAATATGAATCTAGCTCTTACCCTTGGATTGATGTTGGCTTAGATATACACTAATAAATCTAATTGGCCTAATAAAAAATTCAAGGAATTGGAAGCATGAAATGGAAAGTTAAACCTAAAAGTCTACCTAATCACATTTAGGAAATTGATTGTGCAGGATTAAGAAATCCTAAAGCATCTCAAACCATACATAGGACACTAGTTAGAATTAGTTCTCTTATGCAATGCTTTAATTGGATTGGTGGCAAGGACATGACTAATAAAGGAGCTTAGAAGAATATTACTAATCGAAAGTTTCCAGGTAAGTTTATATTAGCTTTCTTTAATGGGGAAAGAGCATATAAATTTGCTATCATGCCTCTGCTACTTGATACTCTTTGTGATGAGGATCAATAATTACTATTGGTCGCTTTATGCTGCTCTTTGGCTTGTGTGTTGAATCTGACAGTGTGCCTAAGTAGTTATGCTTGCCGTAATTCTTGAGTTGTCATTATCCAGATTCTCAATCTTGCTTAATGTGATTTCTTATCTTATGAATATATATTAGTAAATATATCATTTTTCTTTGACTATTCCTTTGCTAGAAATTGTCATTCATTTATACAATATTGACTTTTGATCCTTGTATTGCCCTTGGCAGTCTATTTGAACTTTTCTTCTTCTTCATCTGTGGTTCTTGAGCTATTCTTATTTCAATTCCTTACCATTTTGACTTATTGAATTCTTGAACTAAATATCGTGTTTACTCAAGTTTTTGGAAAGTAAATTGCTTGGTAGCCTATTCGAACTTCTCTTTTTCTTTGTCAGTAGTTCTTGAACTATTATTATTTAAATTCCTATCCATCTCAAGTTGTTGAATTTTAGAACCAAATATCTTGTTTTTACAAGTTTTGAAAGAGAAAACTGTTTGTGAAATCCTACCACACATCACTTTTTTTTACTAATTATGGTTTTGGTTGATCATGATTTATGCCGTTTTACCTAACATTTGGTGATTGTGTTGGGATATCTGGAAAATTATTTTGAGATGTATTTTTTTGTTATTGCTATAACTATTACTTGGAAATGAGTCTGTTGTTGATTTATTAAATACTATTTATCACGGCGAATTAACGAGTTAAGTGAAACGTTATTGGATGCTTATATTATACTATTTACTGAATACCTATGCGATGGGCCCTATGGTCAACTTTAGGAGATGGTTGGGTAGGATAGACTGATGGTGACTGATCTCCAGTTGATACTTACTTGATTATATCTGTTCTCATGGCTAGCTGGAGATAGATGTTTATGAAAGGATAAGGCATGTGGCTTGCCAAGCCTATTATTTGGTCAACGTTTGAGCCGATCGCTCAGAGTTGAAGGTATAGGGACTTTTGTGTTTGTGAAAGTGAAAGGATAAGGTATGAGAATCACGAATAGAAAATTTTTCTAAAATATTTTTGATTTATTATCTATTTCAGTATGTTTGATTCTCTATTGATTAAGTATTTGTGGAATTGTTATCACTCTATATATTGGTGTTACTCTTTCATTAATAACTCACTAAGTTATTATCACTCTATGTTACTCTTTAACCATGATACACGTGAGGCAATAAGCCTAATGAATATATGGATATATGAATTGTAACCTAGTGAGTCACTGATGTGGATATGATTGATAGGTTTGGAAATATCAAGTGTAATCTATGATACTTGGGTAATAAGTTAAGCTGTTGATGGATGTCACTTGTGGGAATTGAATACTTTAGCTTTTGAAAGATGTGTTTTCTCATCTAAATAGCTTGTGGTATAGATTTAAGTAGCTCCTTAGTTGAGCAAACACCTCTTGGCTGGGGTGCCATAGAGGTGGTATTAGAGCTTGGGTTTAAAAATTTGAACTACACATGGATATGATCCCCAGAATGTGAACGTTTTTGTTAGTGAAGGTTACGTATGACTCTAAAATTTGATTAGGACATGAATTTTTGGGATAATGTTTGATTTGTAGGATTTGAAGGACTATGATTAAGTAGCTGACCAGTGTATAATCTATATCACCCAAGGTATTGCGCATGTGACTTTTTATATTCAGGATAAACAATGCTCTTGGGATCATGTATTGGGTACGAACTTGTTTGAGAGCACTTTAACTAGTATGTAAGCTTATGATAATTTTAGATAGAATTGAATTTGATGAATAAAAGATCTTACTAGGTTGATACTTTTGATATAAATATGTATTGTGAATTAAATGATATAGCTATTTGGGAAGTGATATGTTTATAACTTGAGTCTCATTGGAATCTAGAATATTGAGATTTACGGAGGTTAAAGTTGACATGAAAATTTAGCTAAGATGTGAATGTTTGGGATATTGCTTGATATCAAAAGGGTGAAGGGTAGGTGTTTGAGTGGCCAACCAATATCTAGTTCGTTACTTTTGATGTCAAGCACATGAATTTATTAATGTTTGTTGGAATAATATTTTTGATATCATACTACTGTATGAATATATTTGTGAGAATGAAACTTGAGAGGTAAAGGATTGCTTTGGGGAAAATTAATTCCTTGGCTAGTACATATGGTCGAGATCCTCATGATATTGTTATTTCAACAGATTTAACCTTTCTATAATGAGATTGACTAGTATAATTGCATTGTGGTATCAAAAAGGGAAATAGGAAACATTTCCCATAAGGAGACTTTAAGACCATTATGACTAGTATGTATGTGGTTATGATTTAAACATTTGGGGAAATTAGTTCATCAATAATATTACAAATTGATTGGATAAAAAAGAAAGATAAGAAGAGGGTAGGGAACTGTAGTTTGAAATACGAACTTCAGTAAGAAAATGAGAGATCAAGAACTTATTAAGACTAATGATTTGTGAGAAGGCCATTAATGTATGTGTCTGTATATGGATGGATCATGATTGGAACAATGTTAGTAAACACCAAAATTAGTGTTTATAGGACAACGACCATCTTAGAACTAGCTGTGTGAAAGTAAGAGTAGCACTAGGATCCCATAATTAAAACTTCAAAAGCTTAAATTAACTAGGCTACTCAAGCAACCAAGGATCTGAACATGCTGTAGATATATATTTGGCAAGAGGAATACCTTGATAAGCAAATTTCCAAGGAGAAAATTGTGAACAATTCACAAATCCAGAATTTACCAAAAATCGGCACAACAAAGAATTAGCAACTTTTGCCTGGCTTCGAAATCTCCAAAATTCACGAAATTAAATGTGGAAAATTTTCATGCAATGATGAAGATTATATGAAAACTTAGAAACAAAAATTGTTCTAGATCTCCTCAGAATAATTTCATAATATCGTTACTCTGCACAGTAGATCTCTAAGGCATGCAAACTAAATATTTTGCCTCTATTGATATGATCCACACACAAATGGAACTTCCAATTTCTACTCTAATTTATATAGAGAAATAAGAGGAGAAAGGCATGGTGAAGGCTGATTTTGAGGTTGGGAGAAAAAAAGAGAGCAAAGCTTCAACTCTTGAGGCAATGCTTGGAGAGAGGTTTTTGAAGGAAAATGCAAAGAATCTAATTCTTCACACCAATTGTGCAAGTGCTGAATCCTCTCGCCCTTATATCTATATATAGAGAGAGGATGGTGTGATGCTAAGGTGGCATCACACCTTCCTCAGGGGGGCAGCCACTTGCAAGCTTAGGTGGCAAATATAAATTCAAATTTTATTTGAATTTCATGTGCATTTCAATTTAATTTAGAATCTAATTTCAATAATTAAAATGCCAACTCAAATGAACTGTTCTTTTGAATTTTCCCTCCAAAAATATATTCTTCTCATTAATTAAATCAAAAAATTTAATTTAACTAATTAACCTTTGACTTAAAACTTAAGTTAACAAGCTTAACTCTTAAACTTAATTTTGTTAACTTTACTTTTTAAGTTAACTTAACCAATTGATGATCATTTGGCACTAATAATTAACTCCTTAATTATTGGTCTAATTTAACTTCTTAAATTAATTGATTAATTTAACACGTAAATTATTCAAGCCAAAATTGACTACAAAATTGATCACCTAAATAATTGTTCCTTTAGGAGTGAATATTCTAACATTTAGAAAATTCCTCCATCAATTAGGAATCTAATTGGATTTTTTGTGTGACCCAATAAGTTTTACCATTCATTAGTGATGGGCTTACAAATCCTTGTGACTTTTAAATATCTTATATTCATTTTAGTTTAAAACACTTTTAAACTAATCGACTCAATTTAATTAATCTCATTAATTGAAGAGTACCCAATCTCCATGGTTAATGTCTAACCTCAAGTTCATGGGCCCAACTAATTGGCCAAAATAAATACTCTTGGAGAACCATTGTAGCTCTATGCGTACCATGCAAATACGATCTTTCCATCTCTTATCTCTCGAAAGAGGCCTAGGGCAAGATACTTGTCGGCTCCTTAATAGCCTCAATGTTATGCTTCTATTCTCAATTTTTGATTCCCTTGTGTGACCTCACCTTTAGAAAACTTGTTTTCCAAATTTTCATACCACCTTGCACAAGAATTTCTTAGAATCGATCATTATAGATTATAGAGGAGATGCATTCACCTTTCACAAAGCCGAGGAGTCAAATTCCATCTTAGATCTTATAAATCTCTATGCCAAGTAGCTCATATGTAATCTCAACCTGAATGGCCTACTAAGTGACCAAGGATGAGTAAAGTATGAGACTAGACACAAGGTTACCATGGATCCTTAGGTTAGAGAACTAATAATATGCACTGGTGTAAGCTAGAGAATTAATCACTACCAATATGCCACTACGACTATCTAGTGGATTCTTTGGGTGGGTCTTTAGTACCTTATTCTCTAATAAGCATCCATCAATATCTATCCGTATCTCATACAGTCGCTCTTGAAATGGAGCGATATCTAAATCTTGGATTTATGTATCATTAGTGCAAATCTATTCGAATCTTAGATGCCATATCTCATAAAATCTTATGACTTGAAAGATTTAAGATCATAATTGTGTAAGACTTATTTCATGATCACCGAACCAAGTCCCATAGTCATGAGTGATCTAAGGGCTTCATCTAAATGCCAGTGAAATATTATAAAACATAAGATAAAGATGGGTGTATAAAAAATATTATTCAATTAAGATTGTTATACAAAGAAATAACTTTACAAGGTCAATCCTATTAGCTTGCTGAGCACTATTCCAATACTGTGATCTTTTTATCAACGACTAGGTTAATCATTATGTTAGTGAATATTTCATAAACAACATTTGTAGAAGAAGAAAAACAAGAAAGAAAAAATTTCTAATGTTAATGCTAACTTGAAGACTAGTTGAATTTTAGCTTATCTTGTGTTTAGAAAATGGTATATATATATATATATATATTTGTTTTTTTGATTTTTGTACAACAAAAATGACAAAGAATGATATTAATTAACCTATATCTCATTAAACATTTCAAATAAGTATGGCCTATAAAATGAAAAAAATTATAGTTTACTAAATGGCGTCACAAAAACTAACACCAACACATTCTCTCAGTTCAAAAAATCTGAAGAAAGATACTTTGGAATGAAGACGTCTAGTAAGTGTTGAAACAATGATAGAAAACCCACTGGTAAGTCTAGAAATGGGAAGATAGATGATAGAATAAATGGTTGTCAAATGGCTATAATTTATACAATTACACGAGCAACAAGGTCAGATGTATAATTTTGAGAGAAGCAAAGAATGTGCAGAGTTTGGAACTTTAGCACACATCCATGAGTTTTACACCTTAATGTTTGTAGGTAAATCAAATCACCAAAAGGTCAAAGCATGGATTAAGGAAATTGAAGATATTTTCCAAATATTAGGCTACCCAAATGATTTATAAGCTTATACACACCATTGATGTCTTGTAAGGAGATGCTCATGAATGGTCGCTTTTGGTAACCTAACGATGGGAATATAAGAAAATACTTCATACTTAGGAGAATTTTGTATAGGAGTTTATAGATAGTTATATGCCACAACAAGTGAGAGATGTTTAGAGATAAGAATTTTTGAACCTTACTTGAAGAGAAATGATAGTATAGTAGTATGAAGCTAGATTCAGCAGATTAATTCAATATGCACCATAGACGATGTGAGAAAAGGAGTGCAAGGCTAAGAAATTTGTTAAAGGACTGAGACCTAAAATACGATAAACCCTTACACTATATAAATAATCTAAGTTTGAGAAAGCTTTAAATAGAGCCTTATAGATGGAGTGAGAACCTTTTGATTTGTACAAAGATGGAGAAAGGGTTAAGCAAAGAGAGATCATTGAGTTTAAGGCTCAAGGTAATAAGAAGGATAGTGTTGGGATGAAGTGACAAAAGATCCAAATTGGGAAATTAGCTAATTACCTGTGTCTCCCTAAGAATAGCCTCAAATATCTCAGATATTCTCAACAAGAGCCTATAACTTCTGTGGCAACCTTCATCATAGTGAGAGAGCATGTGTTCAAAGAAGTATGGGAAATGTATATGGTGCGGTCGTAATGAACATTTTGTTCAAGATTGACCTAAAGACAAGCAGTCAACCTCAAGTGCTTTGAAGGATAAAAGCAAATAGGTAGTTGAAGGTACCATCTAAGTTCTTGAAGGTCAATTAAAAGCTTAGTCCTATGTAATCTTAGCTTTATCTCATAGATGGAATTGAAAGATCACATACGTACTGCTTATGACTATATCTAGTGTATATAGTTTTTGCAAACATGTAACGAACTATATGGAAGCATCTGAGTTGTTATGAAATTTAGAATAAATAATTTTGTTACTGATTTCTAGATATACAGGACCTAGATTTGTTATGTGAAATATGTATGTAGGCTTGGACTTTATGATGGCTCATGTAGATGCATATGCTTGTGTGGGTTTGATACTAGTAGCAACCGTGAACTTAGATTTATTATGTACTTTTAGGGTATGTAATTATGCTTAATTTTTTAGCTTGTACTTGCTTGAGTTGTAAGACTTTGATGCTGATGAAATCATAAATTCTATTTTTAGTAATATCATTTAAGTTAATACAACCTTTGTGAGTAGGTAGTCCATGATATCTAAGTATATGACTTGTCATATTGTCTCAAGGATGTTAAGTTTGGATTTAGTCACTTTTGATGTGAGTATTATATAAATAGAAGTTTATAGTATTGATGATCATGTGCAAGTGATGGCAACTCTTGTGCACCCTTAAGTAATAGACAGTAACCCTCACATTACTTATAAACGTTTTAGGTTGAATGTTGTAGGCTAAATTTGTTTAGGCTAATCTTTTTGAGCTAAAATTTTGATACACCATAAACTAATAGTAATTGAAAGTATTAGTTAGGTGTAATCATAAGTCAAGTGTATCACAACAAACAATCACCAATTAATTAGACTAATAGATTTTAACACTTTGTAGAGAATATTCTAGTTGGAAATGTATAGGAGAAGATAGATGATGGCGCTAACTCCTAACATCAAATCTCAGGAATAGATTCTTAAGCAAAGAGACCAAATATAAAATCTAATAGTGGTGACATGATGCTTTTATGGTTTATTAACAACCTCAATTAGGTCAGATTTGATAGAATTAGAGAGGCATTTGTATAGAATTTGACTCTAGTAAAATGATACTTTTGTGTGTCAGTAACAAATGTAACTAAATCAGTAACTTTGAAAGTATCCTAATAGACGTCATGGAAAGCACTTCAGGTAATTTCTTGGATTTCATTTTTGGAAGTTTACAAAAGGATTAGTAATTTGTAGGATAAGAATAGGAACTAAACAAGCCTCGTTGAATATGGGATCATAATACCTTGCCCCACGCATATTAATTGGCATAGTGTAAGGGTGTATAATTTATTTAAGGTTGAGCTAAGCTGAGAATGCTCTTAGTTAAAAGTTGATGGAAATGATATACTGGGAATTACGACTTATTCATAATATAGGTACTGATGGGGGTAAAAACTATTTAAGGTATGTAATAGGTTGGAATCTAAAGTAGTCGACCACAAGATATCTGATGCTAAAATTAGGAAATCGACTAGAAAATAGAGCAACAGAGTGAGAGTTTTAGATGAAATGTACATACCTTTTAAAGGGCTAGCTGTGGGCTATTTGTAACCTTCCAAGAAGGATTGATATGTTCGTGATGCCTTTAGGATAAGTAATTTGTTATCATATAGAGACCTGTAGGTTTTCTCCCATTTCTATACCATTCTAGGTAGCGCTGCTTTCTATTTTCTAGGACAAGGAGGTACACTGGAGATGTATTGGCTTGCAGTAGTTGCAAAAGGTGGTATGGGTAGAAGCATCCACCATTAATATAGAAGCATGCCACCTAACAGATTATTTAATACAGTAGGGTGGCTATTGCTTTTCCTTGATCATAGAGGTCGAGGGGCTAGGCTAACGAGAAACATCAAGTCTAGTTGGCCTCCCATAGAGGCATTGCCCTCACAAGTCAAGCCCAAACCTCAGCTCATCGATAGAGGTCAACTACAACCTGGTCAAATCTTGGTGGTTGTCAATATTTGCCCCTTTTAGCTTGAGGGTCTCGAGGTTGAGTGCTTGTCGACTGTTAACTTGGTTCGCAATAGATTAGGCCTATAGCTAGCTACTTGGGCCTGGGCCTGTTGGGTTATCTCATATTAGGTGCTATGGGTTGAAAGAATGTCATTTGGGTGGTCAGGCTCCTACAACATTTGTAGATATGATATACAAGATGTTTTGATTTATTGAATCAATTTTTGGCAATTCTATTAAGTACATTTAATGAACTTTAAATTGAGGGAAGAGTTTTACTACATTTACACTTGGCATTCTGAATACCCACACGAATACGAATTTATGTTAAGTTAACAATATGAGTATCAATTGGGAAAAAGGTACCTTTAAATGTGTGTAACCTTATAAGAAATAGTAAAGCAACCTTATGAAAACCAATATTTTTAGATGATTGAAAATGAATAGGAGATACGTTAGAAATTCAAAGTCTTTTAGGTTCTGCTTATTAGTATCACAGGTGTATTCAAGATTTTTGTTAGGTGGTGAATATGTTGATCACTTAAATAAAAAGAATTGGCGATCTTAATAAATGGGAAAAAGGTATGAAGAGATCTTATGAAATAAAGTAGAGGATTAGCTTGTGTTAGTTATTATTCCTCTTATAAAATGAAAAATTATTCTATGCGTCTATGCTCCTATCAAAGATTCGATTACAAGAAAGAGATAATAGAAACCCCAAGAAAACTTAAATCCTGAGAGTAGAATTATCCCATTAAGGATATATAACTTGTTGCCTTAGGTTGCTTCACTAAAATAAAAATGACTAATGGAATTTTCTAGAAAAATATGAATTGCAGTATGTTATTGAAGTATAGGCATTTGAATGAAAAGAACAAGATGAATAAAATTATATATCCAAGTTGCAAATGTGAAGTTCTATTTGAAGTTGATGTTGGGATAGTGCTCGGCAAGCCAATTAGATTCACATTGTAAAACTATTTCCTTGTAAAACAATCTTGATTGAATGATATTCTCTATATGGCCATTTTCATCTTATGATCATTATTTCTTCACAAGCATTTGGATGAAGCTCTTAAATCACACATGACTACGAGACTTGGTCAGTTCATTGGGTGGTGATTATGGAATAAGTTTTACATGGTCATGATCTTAAACCTTCCAAGTCATAAGATCTTATGAGATAGGGCATCTAAGATTTGGATAGACTTGTACTAATGATGTATCAATCTAAGGGTTGGATGTTGCCTTGTTCTATGGTCAGTATCATATGAGATATGAGTATGCATTAGTAGGTGCTTATTAGAGAACAAAACATTAAAACCCACTGGAGAATCTATTAGATAGCCAAAGTGGCAAGTTCTCCAGCTTATGCTAGTGCATATTATTAGTCCTCTGACCTGAGGATCTATAGTAACCTTATGTCTAGTCCTTATACTTTGACTCATCCTTGGTCACCTAGCGGGCTGTTCGAGTTGAGATTAGATATGAGCTACTTGGCATAGAGGTTTGTGAGATTCAAGATGGAATCCGACTCCTTGCTTTTTTGAAAGGCAAGTGCATCTCCTATGTATTCTATAATAATCGATTCTAAGAGATCCTTGTGCAAAGTGGTGTGACAATTTGAAAAAGGAGTTTTTCAAAGGTGAGGTCACACAATGGGATCGAACATTGAGAATGGAACATAGTATTGAGGCTATTAGGAATTTGATAAATATCTTGACCTGGCCTCTTTTGGGAGATAGGAGATGGAAGGATCATATTTGTTTTGTACGCGTAGAGTTATGATGGTTTTCCAAAATATTTATTTTGGCCAATTAGTTAAGCACCATGGGCTTGAGGTTAGACATCAACTATGGAGATTAGGTACTCTTCAATTAATGAGATTAATTAAATTAAGTTGATTAGTTTGAAAGAAGTTTTAAACTAAAATGAATATATGATATTCAAAAGTCACAAGGAGTTGTGCGCCCATATACAATGAATGGTAAAACCTATTGGGTTAAACACAAAATCCAATTAGCTTCCAAGAATGATGGAATAATTTTCTAAGTGTTAGAGATTTTTCCTTGGTGATCGATTTCAAGTAAACAATTTGACAGTTAATTTTGGCTTGATTAATTTAAGTTTTAAATTAATCAACTAATTTAAGGAGTTAAATTAGATCAATAATTAAGGATTTAATTATTTGGTGCCAAGATCACCATCAATTGGTTAACTTGACTTAAAGAGTTAAGTTAACTAAATTAAGCTTAATAGTTAAACCTTTTAATTTAAGAGTTAAATCAAAGGTTAATTAATTAAATTAAAGTGTTTAATTTAATTAATGAGAAGAATATTTTTTGGAGGAAAAATTTAAATGAAATGTTCATTCAAATTAGCATCTTAATTAATTTGGAATTATATTCGAAATGAAATTAAAATGTACATGAAATTCAAGTTAGATTTGAATTTGAATTTGCCACCTAGGCAATGCAAGTTGGTTGCCCACCTTGAGAAAGGTGTGATGCCAACTAAGCATCACACCTTCCACCCTCTATATATAGATATAGAGAGTGTGTGGTTCAAATACATGACATAATGTGTGAAGAATAAGATTCTTCCACAATTCCCTCCAAAAACTCTCTTACGCCATATATTACATCATATGTTGAAGCTTTGCATTTCTTCTTATTCCCAACCTAAAAATTGGCTCCTCTATGTCATTTTCTCCTCTCTAACACCAGCTTCTGGTGAGGGAAAATTGGAAGATTGATTAGTGTGTTGATCATAACAATAAAGGCATGGCACTTGACTTGCTAGATTTGGAGATCCACCTACAGTAGCTCCAGATTGGCAAATTTTCTTGAGCTATCCAAAAGGATTTTTACTATGAATTTTTTGTGGATTCTCCTTAGTGTGTGGAGGTGTTTTATATTCAATTTGGTGATTTTTGGAGTAGTTTAACTCGGGCAATTGTCATTGCCTTTCCACTATGCTGATTCTAGATAGTTTCTGGATCTGAGAGAGATCTTTGATTTTCACCTTGATTTTGAGCTACAAGAGATAATTCTTCATCCTAATCCAGATCTATAGCATGATTAGATCTCTGGTAGTAGGAGTAGCCTAGTTAATTTAAGCTTGTGAAGTTTTTATTATTAGATCCTATTGCTACTTTTGCTTTCAAGTGGTATCAGAGCCTAATTCATGCTATGTTTTGGATGCTTGATTAATTGATTCGTGTGATGGATTGATCCAAATGACCAAATACTTGATTCATATAATGGATTGGAGTATTTGGATGATGTTGTATGTGGCTCATTGATTGATGAATTGAAAGCATGCTATTATGTGATTTAAGTATAAATTCATGTAGTTAGTATGTTTTAATTCATAGTTGCTAATAATGAATATTGATTTAGCATTAGTTGATGTTATATGTTGATATCGCATGTTGATATATGGCTGAAAGAGTTTTGGTTATTTTTGGATCCAATTGGATTGAAGTTTGGCTGGAGATTTCTTGGAGAATTTGATTCTCACTTAGACTTGAATTTTTGAAACATGTTTGAGCACTTTAATTTTTAGTTTTAAAATGATTTTTAGATTTGAAAATTGGTTCATAATGTGTGATTTAATGTTTATAAATTGTTCTAAATTTTTGATACACAAAAGTTGAGCTAAAAATAGGCATGACTAGCCTTTGACCCCAAAACAGGGATTGCCGGCTAGCAAGGGGCAAGCTGCAAGGGCAATGGCGTGCCTATCTTGGCCATCAATTCTTGATTGTGGGTTGGACAGGTCTTGAGCCAAGCTTTTGGCTCCTTAAGTAGCTAAGATTGATGTTAAATCATGTGTTATGAATGCACAAGTGTTGTGCTAGTCCTCAAAATTACGTTTGACATTTTTAAATGCTCTTAAAATCTTGTCAAAGTTAATCTCCAACTTGTAGTATAAATGTTATGCTTGGCCAATTATTTATTTATGAGATAAGAATTTAATTATTGGGATTAATTATTAATTCTAGATTTGTTTATTATTCATTTAATTATTGAATGAATGATGAATGAATGTGGATGATCATGAGCCTTTTAACATTGATTTTATTTATTTCAAGTTGTTGAAATAGGTTGTATTAAATAGGGTTTGCGTGCTTCTCATTCCATCTTATCAAAGTTATGAGAGTAGAATCTAGGGGTGATATTTTTTTTTTCTTGTAAAAGTTGCAAGGAGCAAAGAGTATCTAATGATGCTTAAAGACCCATGAATGTATGGGATACACTCATGTAATAGTTTAGTTTAATTGACCTATTTAAAATCAACCAAGTGATACACCTGTGGCTCCAAGTACATCACTTGGTTAGGCTTATGGCCATCCCACCTTAGAAGCATGCTAGGTGTATTTACGTATTTATACTTTTCATATCCTATTGAGGTATGAGATGCATAATTAAAATATAGAGAACCTAAGAAGATAAAAATGATGAGATCTTTGCTAGCAAAAACCCTTCACTTAGAATGTTTAAGTGCTTTTTAAATATTAAGTCTAAATAGATACAAGTTAAAAGAGTTTTAATTAATCCAAGCTTTCCACCAATAGTATATGCCATGATAATGATAACAATATTTTGTGATGGCACTCGATCATGGGAGTCGCACTCAGTCTCGGGGGTCATAATTAGAGGAAAGCTGTGAGCATACACTTAGCATGAAACGCACCTTTGATTTGGGAACCCTCACACATTGGCACTCGATCGCGGGTGATGTCATGAGGCTATCTCAAGAAAAAGTATGATTGGTGGGTTTGGCTTAACACTTAATAGTATGGATGGCGCACGGTCACGTGGGTCTATATGAAAAATGAGGTAAAATCTATCAAGAGTTTCATGAGATACAATTAGTAAAAATTTCTTACCTTTTGATTGCTAGTAGATGGCACTCAATCATAGGGGTTCATTAGTAAGTCATAGGGGTCTTGATTCTCACTAGAAAATATGATTTCTGGAATTTTTCTTGGGGGTGAAGAATTTGATAAAATAGTGAGAGAAAAACATGCTTGAAAGACCATGAGCATGTTGTCAATGTCAAATTCAATCATATACTTATATTCTCTTTTTCACCTTTGAGGATTTGTGAAATCTCAAGAATGGCTTAAAATTCCACTCAACATTATTTTGAAAACCAATAAACCAATAGGGCTAAACTTCCATGATTGACTTAACCTCAAAATTATTCTAGATTCCTAGAAGCGGATATACGTCCTAAATCAAGGTACTCCTAATCCTTTTGGGATTAATGTAGATTTACAAACACGTGAAATGTTCACAAATTGGGTTTAGGATTATCTTATCCCTTAATCTCATGATAGCATCTACAAACCTTAAATATCTCAAGGACACATGAATAATACCATGGTTAAAGTTTACAAGAGTTGTAAAGTAAATGAGATATGACAAGTTCATGTTGTCAAAGGAGATTTTTCATGCCAGGAAGAATTTGAATTCACGTGTCATTGATTACAGTCTAAAGATGACTAAGCTTGTAGAAACTTTTCAACTTGGACGTAGTAATGGAAAATAATCTCCATGGGGATTTGATCCTTACATTTTCACTAAGTTTTATTGATCAAAGTGTTGATCTAGAATGAGAGTACCATGATAAGGGCAAACCTTTGACATTTGTTTCCTCCTCCAAGTCTATGAGCCTTAGGGATGCTAGAAAGGGAGGTAAAAGGAAAAAATGTTATTCCTCAAAGGGAAAACAACTATTAAAGGCATCTGAAGTAGTCAAGAAGATTATAGAGGATATAGTCAATATTATTTTTTTATACTTTAGCAAAATAAGTCATTGGAAGCAGTATTACAAGGAATACCTTGCAACCCTTGAGAAAGGGTATGTACTTTATTGAAGTGCATTGAATATAAATTTTTCCTCATGGATATATGATATCACATGTGATTCTTATCTTTGTAAGTTGTTACAAAGAATAAGAAAGAAAAATACTAAGTGATGAGGATGTGAGATGGATAGTGGGAGATGAATTGGATAGTAAATCTACCTTATGCAATTTTGTAGGATACCTAAGAGAGTCTTTGGGTTATTACTTTTAAGATCCCTCGAAAGAAAAGACGTTTTGTTTTGAGGAAGACTACCTTTTTGGAAAAGAACTTTTTATGAGATAGAAAAGGCATTGTTGTTGAACTTGGTGAAGTTTAGGATGATCATCAAATCCCACAAGTATTAAAAACAAATAATTATCATATAACCTTATACATAATCTCTAAGAAGGTCAGACCAAAGCAAGAAGCAGCTTAAAAGGTTGAAATTTCTTCATAAGTTGGGATAATTGGATGATGATCCAAAGACATATGAGGAAGCTATGTTGGACATAGATTTGGGACACTGGCTTGAATCCATGAGATCTAAAATGGACTTTATGTACCCAAATAAAGTATAGACTTTAGTAGATTCATTGGAGGGAATAGTTTTCATTGGTTGCAAGTAGATCTATAAGCAAAAGCTTAGGGTAGATGAAGAAGTAGTGAATTTTAAAGCGCAACTAGTGGCAAAAGGTTATACTCAAAGACCTAATATCAATTTTGAGGAAACCTTTTCACCAATCGCAATGTCTAAGTCCATTCAAATTCTACTAGCCTAGCCACATATTTTGACTATGAGATATGGCAAATGGATGTGAAAATAGCTTTCCTCAATAAAAACATTGAAGAAAAAATCAATATGTAGCAACCATAAGGTTTTACATCCAAAGCGAATAAGCAAAAGGTTTGCAAATGTGAAGGATCCATTTATTCGGCTCTGTAAAAAAAGTGTATGAACTTTGAGTATATAAGAAGGCTAGTAGGAGTAGTATACAATTTATTGTGTTTTATGTTGATGACATTATTCTCATTGAAAATGGAAAAGAAATATTAGAGTGCACTAAAGCACGGTTATCTACACAATTATCCATAAAGGATTTAGGAAAAGTATCATGTGTATTAAGGAATACGTATCTATAGAGATAGATTGGGGTGGATGCTTGGGCTTTCCCAAACCACATACATTGACATGATACTAAAAAGGTTTAGTATAGAAGAATCTAAGAGGGGGTTCCTCCTTTTTAAATGTGTTCTTTATCTCTGCAAGTCTATGGCTATTTAGACTTAAGACGAGAGACATAAAATGTCCCGCATACTTTATGTGCCACTACATGGAGCATAATTGTATGCCGTTAAATGTACGTGACCAAATGTGGCACACTTGCTAAGTGTTACGAGTAGGTTCCAATCTGATCTTGGTGAATGTTACTAGAACACCGTTAAAATAATCCTTAAGTACTTGACAAGGACTAAAGACTTGTTTTTGGTATACGACAATGGAGAATTGAACTCCCAGAGTTTTTGGATTTTAGTTTCTAATCTGATGTAGATGACCTAATATCCACTTTTGGATACATATTTTACCTTAATAATGGCATGGTGTGTCAGAAGAGTTCTAACAATACACCATGGCCTAGATAACCACTTAGGTGAAATACATTGTAATTTTGGAAACCACAATGGAAAATGTTTAGATAAAAACTTCATCTAAGAGTTGGATATAGTACTTAGTGTGTATGAGCCAATGATTATCTTTGGAAGATAATTAAAGACTTGAGCTAAGATTTCATCAGTGATCTAAACACAGTAAATACATTATCAATTGATATAGGATATCAATTGATAAAGGCAACAACTGAGTGGACAAAGTTGCCTCAAAAGAGAATTTAGTAGAACTACTGACTAAACCCCTAAAAGCAAATAGTGTTGGAATGACATCTTGCGAAGATGTAACTTAAGGCCATGGGAAATTGGCTTTAGGGCAAGTGGAAGATTGTTGGAATAGAGCCCAGCAAGCCAATTAGATTGGCCTTGTAAAACTATTTTCTTGTAAAATAATCTTGATTGAATGATATTCTCTATATGACCATCTTCATCTTATGCTCATTATTTCTTCATAAGCATTTGGATGAAGCACTTAAATCACACATGACTACGGGACTTTGTCAGTTCACAGGGTGATGATCATGGAATAAGTCTTATACAGTTATGATCTTAAACCTTCCAAGTCATAGAATTTTATGAGATAGGGTATTTAAGAATTGGATAGACTTGAACTAATGATGCATCAATCCAAGGGTTGGATGTTGTCCCGTTCCATGGGTAATACCATATGAGATATGGATGCATGTTAGTGGATGCTTATTATAGAATAAAGTACTGAAGACCCATCGGAGAATCCATTAGATAGTTAGAGTGGCAAGTTCTCTAACTTACACTAGTGCATATTATTAGTCCTCTAACCTGCGGATCCATGGTAACCTTGTGTACAGTCTTTATGTTTTGATTCATCCTTGGTCACCTAGCTGGCTGCTCAGGTTGAGATTGGGTATGAGCTACTTGGCATATAGGTTTGTGAGATTCAAGATGAAATTGGACTCTTCGCTTTTGTGAAAGACGAATGTATCTCCTATATATATATATATTCTATAATGATTGATTTTAAGAAATTTTTGTGCAAGATGGTGTGAGAATTTGTAAAAGAGGTTTTCCAAAGGTGAAGTCACACACTAGGATCAAATATTGAGAATAGAAATATAGTATCAAGGCTATTAGGGAGCCAACAAATATTTTGTCCTAGGCCTCTTTCGGGAGATAGGTGATGGAAGGACTTTATTTGCATGGTACGCGTAGATCTATGATGGTTCTCTAGAATATTTATTTCAACTAATTAGTTAGGTTCCATAGGCTTGAAGTTGGACATTGACCATGGAGATTAGGTGCTTTTCAATTAATGAGATTAATTGAATTGAGTTGATTTGTTTAAAAGGAGTTTTAAACTAAAATGAATATATGATAGTCAAAAGTCACAAGAAGTTGTGAGTCTATGTCTAATGAATGGTAGAACTTATTGGGTCACACACAAAAGTCAATTGGCTTTCAAGCATGATGGAATAATTTTCTAAGTGTTAGAGATTTTTCCTTGGTGACCGATTTTCAAGGATACTATTTGATGGTCAAATTTAGCTTGATTAATTTAAGTGCTAAATTAATTGACTAATTTAAGGAGTTAAATTACACCAATAATTAAGGAGTTAATTATTTGGTGCTAAGATGACCATCAATTGGTCAAGTTAACTTAAAGAGGTAAGTTAACTAAATTAAGCTTAAGAGTTAAGCTTGTTCGATTTAAAAGTTAAACTAATGGTTAATTAATTAAATTAAAGTGTTTAATTTAATTAATGGAAAGAATATTTTTTGGAGGAAAAGTTTAAATGAAATGTTCATTTGAATTAGTATCTAAATTAATTTGGAATTAGATTCCAAAATGAAATTAAAATGCACATGAAATTCAAGTTGGACTTGAATTTGAATTTACCACCTAGGCAATGGAAGTTGGCCACCCACACCGTCTATTTAGAGATATAGAGAGTGTGTGGTTTAGATATATGCAATGTGTTCAAAATCGGACTGGACAAAGAATCAGCAATGTTAGTGGTTACTAGTTTAACCAGTTCAATCGGTATGATGTCATAATGGCATAATAATTATATTTAGCTTTATAAATATATATAGTATTTTAATATTAAAAAAATAAAACTTTCAATGATATGGAAAGAATATTATTTTAAAAAAATTCAACTTACTTATTTTTAAATATATTTTTTGGAAGAAAAAAATATTATTTCACAATTGCTCAACTATAAATAAATAAAAAATAATATTTTATATTAATTTAAGTAATAAATCATTTCATGCTTCAACTCCAAGTAAAAATAAATTCTTCTACGCTAAATATTCAACATAATCTAAGAGAGATTAAATAAAATAAAATAATAAATTAAATATAAGTATTCACATACAACTACAATTTCATTACATTTCAAGAAAATAAATTCATGTTTCAAAAAATTACATGTCCAAAATTTTTAATCATCATCTTTCAACTCATAATTTTTTTTACATTTTTTATTTTTTTTTAAAAAATTAATTTTGGTACTAGTTTTACCCTTCTCTGGGAAACTTAAGAAAATATCAAATATGCCAATGCTTGAAATGAATATGGGGTCATGAGGGAATGATTTCACATACCTTGGAAAGATTAGAGACCTAGGAACAAATGATCTTGTTGGACATGAGATTAGAACAAAAATAGGTGAAAGAGATCGAACTACAAAAGAATTACTGTAGAATTAATTTAGAAATGATAAATTGATGTGATGACATTCCAAGGTTCTTCCGAATTTCAAATGAGAGTCTGGGGACTTGATTCTCTTAATCAAAGGAGAGTTGTAACACCCCGAATTTTAGAATACTAAACCCACAGTTAGTGTTTCAATAAAATAAAATACTGATTCATTAAATTTGATTAAAATTATTTTGAGTTGGATTTAATTAAGGCCCATCAATGGTTGTTGACAATTGGAGATTGAATTGTAAAAGAAAAAAGGGCTTGACTGATCAAAATTATAAAGTTTAGGGGTCAATGTGAGGAAATTAAGGGCTTAAGGACTTCAAAATAAATAAAGAAAGACTTAATTGATTGGAATTAGAAATGTTAAGGGCCAAATTGAAATACTAAAACCTTAAAGGACTAAATTAAAAGTGTTGGGGCCAAATTGAAAGGTGGTTCAAACTTGTAGGGAAACATTGAAAATGGTTAGAAATGTTGAGAGGAGTGTTTTGGTAACTTTTGTTTCAATTTTTGACCACCAGTGATGGAGAAATTATGACGGCAAAGCGGTGCTGGCGTTAAGGGTTTTAGTGGTGGTTTGCTCAATTTGCTAGCGAGGGGGTGATGAAAGGTGAAATTGATTGAGGGGTTTTTGACAAGCTTGGTGAGGTACACCTTTTGGTCTAGTTAATTTACACCTAGGTGGTGGCAGTGGCGGCGGCAGCAGTGGTGGTGGTAATAGTTGGACAGTGAACTTGAAATTCATTTTTAGACACAGTGGGACTACTTTTAGGTTATGATTTGGACTTCTAATCATTGGATTTAGGTAAAATTCTATTTTTATTAGTTAATTTAACTTTCATTTAACTATATTGAAATTTAAATAAATTTAGGTCAAACGGGACTTTCATCTAGCTAAATTAAAATCTAATTATTGAATTTTTGAATATAAATCTGGATCTCACCCTTGGATTAACACCACCTTAGCTATACACTAATAAATTTGATTAGCTTGACAAAACATTCAAGGAATTGGAAGCATGAAATGGAAAGTTAAACTTAAAGATCTCCACGACCATGTTTAGGAAATTGATTGGGTGGGATTAAAAAATCCTAAAACATCCCAAAGCATCTGTAGGACACCAATTAGAATTAGTTCTCTTATGTTGTGCTTTAATTAGATTTAGGTGGCAAGGATGTGACTAATAGAGGAGCTTAGAAGAGTATCACTGATTGAGAGCTACCAAGAGAGTTTATATTAGCTTACTTTACTGGGGAAAGAACATATATATTTACTATCATTTCTCCACTGCTTGATACTATTTGTGATGAGGATCAATAATTACATTCTTCAGCTTGTGTGTTAAATTTGACAATCAGTTTGAGTAGTTATGCTTGCTTGTGATTCTCGAACTGTTATTATCTAGATTCTCAATCATGCTTAATGTGATTTCTTATCTTATGCATACATATTAGTAAATAGATCATTTCTGCTTGACCATTCCTTTGCTAAAAATTGTCATTCATCTGTGCAATATTAACCTTCAATCCTTGTATTGCCTTTGATAGTCTATTTGGACTTTTTTCCTTCTTCTTTTTCATTTGTGGTTCTTGAGTTATTCATTTTTGAATTCTTTACCATTTTAAGTTGTTGAATCCCTGAATCGAATGTTATGTTTACTCAGGTATTTGGAAAGTAAACTACTTGACAGCTTATTCGAACTTCTCTTTTTCTTTGTCAGTGATTCTTGAACTATTATTATTTGAATTCCTTTGCATCTCGAGCTATTGAATTTTGGAACCAAATAGCTTGTTTTCACAAATTTTGAAAGAGAAAACTATTTGTGAAATCCTACCCTACATCACTTTTTTATAGTAATTATGGTTTTTGGTTGATCATAATTTATGCCATTTGACCTAAAAATTGGTGATTATGTTGGGAAAATTGGAAAATGCTTTTCAAATGTATTTTTTTGTTATTGACATAACTGTTACTTGGAAATGAGTTTGATGTTGATTTACTGAATACTATTTATCATGGTGAATTAATAAGTTAAGTGATATGTGGTTGGATGTATATTATACTGATTATTGAATACCCTTGGTGGTAAGCCTTGGGATCAGCATTGGGAGATGGTCGGGTAGGATGGACCGATGGAGACCAATCTCTAGTTGATACCTCATTGATTATATTTGGCTTCAAAGCTAGCTGGAGGTAGCTGTCTATGAGGGGATAATGCATATAGCTAGCAATGCCTACTATTTGGTCAACGTTCGAGCCGATCACTAGGAATTGTAGGGATTGGGATTTTTGTGTTTGCAAAATAGGAGAGATAAGGTAAGAACATCTTCAACAACAAGTTTTGTTAAAATGTTATTGATTTATTATATATTGTAGTGCATTCTATTCTCTGTTGATTTAGTACTTGTGGAATTCTTATCACTCTCTGTACTGGTGTTACTCTTTCATTAATAACTTACTAAGTTATTTTGACTTACAGTTTTTGTATTGTTTTCTCCCATTTTTTACCTCATATAAGAAGGAGCGACGAAGATAGATTTAACTACAAAACAAGTGAGGCAATAAGCCCAATGAATATATGGATATATGGATTGTAATGTAGTGAGTTGCTAATGTGGATATGATAGGTAGGTCTAAAAATATCAAGTGTAATCTATGATACTTAGGTAATAGGTTAAATTGTTAATGGATGTCATTTGTGGGGATTAAATATTTTAACTTTTGAAAGATGTGTTTTCTCTTATCCAGAGAGTTTGTGGTATAGATTTAAGTAGTACCTCGGCTGAGTAGACACCTCTCAACTAGGGTGCAACACTGTATACTAGAAATAAATCTTTAGTTGTTCTTAAGTACTTAAGGATTGTTTTCACAACTTTCCAATGACTCTCACTGGGATTAGATTGGTAGCGGCTCATAACATTTAGAGCATGAGCTAATCTAGTTTCGTACATTGAATCGTATATATTACGCCTCTAATAGTAGATGTATAAGGTATATAGGACATTCTCTTTCTTTTCTCCTCAATCTTAGGGGCTAAAGACTTGGAACAAATTCCATGCCCCATTAGGAGATTTTCTCTCTTAGATTCGTCCATACTAAACCTTTTTAGTATCATGTCAATGTATATTGATTGGAAGAGCCCTAGCATTCTCTTTGATCTATTTTTATAAATTTGTATTCCTAATATGAAGGATGTTTATCCCAAATCCTTCATGGATAATTATGAAGATAACCATTCTTTAGTACACTCTAATATCTCTTTCTCATTCCTAATTGAAAGAATGTCAACAACATAAAAACATAATAAACTATATCAAACTCTCACTAGCCTTTTTATACACACATGATTCATACACAATTTTGATAAAGCTAAATGATTTGACTATTTTATTAAAACAGATGTTCCAACTTTGGGATGCTTGCTTAAGTCCATAAATGGACCTTTGGAATTTTCAAACCTTTTGCTTGCTCTTTTTGAGTGTAAACCCTTGTGGTTGCTCCATATAAACTTCTTCATCAATATTTTCCATTAAGAAAGGTAGTTTTCACATCCATTTGCCAATTTCATAGTTGTGGTAAGTGACTATGGCAAGCATAATCCTTATGAATTTAGGCATAGCAATAGGTGAAAAGGTTTCCTCAAAATAAATACATGGACTTTGAGTGTAACCTTTTTCCACTAGTTTGGCCTTAAAAGTTGTTACCTCACATTTGATTGCTAGCTTAAGCTTATAGTCCACTTGCAACTAATGGGTACTATACCCTCCAGTAGATTTATCAAAGTCCATACTTTGTTGGAGTACATAGAGTACATTTCGAATTTCATAGTCTCAAGCTGATGATTCGAATCTATGTCCAACATAGCTTCCTTGTATGTCCTTGGATTACTATATGTTCACCCCTTCTCATAAAGGAATCCAAACCTTGTGAGTTGTTTCTTGATTTGGTTTGACCATCTAGAAAGTTGTGTGTTAAGCTTATTATGTTCTCTTATCTCTATTGCTTGTGGGATAGCATGATCATCTTAAACTTCATCAAGTTCAACAATAATGCCATTTTTATCTAATAGAAATTCCATTTCTAAAAAGGTGGCATTCTTAGAAATAAACACTTTTTGTTCCAAGAAATCATTGAAATAATAATTCAAAGACACTTTTGAGTATCCCACAAACTTTTACAAAGTAGATCTTGCATCTAATTTATCTCCCACTAGTCTCTTGATATAGATGGAAGATTCACAAAGTTTTAAATAAGAGTAAAAGGGAACTTTGCCAAATCATATCTCATATGATATCTTTGGCACTGACTTTGAGGGTATTACATGTAGCAACTTTGCCACCGTTTCAAGGGTGTATCCCCAAAAGAAGATATGGACATCAGTGAAACTCATCATGGATCGTACCATGTCAATAAAGTATGATTTCTCTTCTCTTCTATTTCATTATATTGGGGTATGCCATGTGGAGTCCACTGTGAGAGAATCTCATTCTTTCTTAGATAACCTATGAATTTGATACTTAAGTATTCACCTCCCCAATCCAATCAAAGAGTTTTAATATTAAGTTTTAATTTCTTTTCTACTTTATCCCTATACTCTTTGAACCTTTCAAAAGTTTTGAACTTGTTCTAAATAAGATACACATGCCTCTAATTACACTAACTCTTAGTGGCCCACAAATGTTTGTATGGATCAAATCCTATGGACCTATGGATTGCTCTATTTTTCCTACAAAAGGAGCTTTGGTCATTTTTTTTCTTTTTCTTCTTCTTCTTCTTCTTCTTTTTTTTCTAAAACAAAATTCACAAGTAGATAGATCTTTCAATCTATCAATATTTAATTTTGAGGGCTGCTAACTTGTTCATCTTATTTTTGGTAATATGTCCAAGTCTTGCATGCCAAAGGTATCATTTTCTTGGTTATCTAACTTTCTTTTGTTATTTTTTTGAATGTGCATAAGTGATGGTTGAGAATCTAAAATGCATAATCCATTACTAAGTGTACCATTTGCAATCAAAGAACCATAATTTATTGCTTTCAATTTTCCATTTGAGATAGAAAAATCAAATCCTTCATTGTCTAAAATGGAAATTGAAATAATATTCTTCACAAGATTAGGTATATAGTAATAAGAATCTAATACAATAAATGAATTCCCTAAGTCCAACTTTATAACACCTTCAACTTTGGCCACAATCTTTGTACCAATGTCGAGGAGTATGTTCAAATCATCACCTAGACTCTTTCTTCTTTCCATTCCCTGTAATGAATTACAAAGGTGAGAACCTTATGTGGTATCAAATACCTATGAGGAAGACTTGGTAGTTAATTGCATTTCAACAAAGTACATACCTTTCCCAAGGGTTGCAAGATACTCTTTGCAATTTCACTTTCTTTGGCCCATTTTGCCATAATAGAAACAAGTGGCATCTTTCTTATTCTTTTTTTGTTCTTAACCCCTCTGGATGGCTTTAATGCCTCTTTTCCCTTCAAAGAAGGACTCTTTTTTTTCTTACTTTTTTTTCCCTTTCCCCTGGGGCTTTTAGATTTGGAGGAGGAAATAAGCATTAGAGGTTTGTCCTTTCTCTAGAAGTGGGTGAGGGATTAGGATCCAACAATTAAACTTAAAATAGGAAAAAATAAAAATAATCCTTCCCTTCCCAAGGATAAAAAAATGTAAAAAATTAGGATTAGGATGCTAAAAATTACCTTTGATTAAAACAACCAAAGGAATCAACTAGATCACTCAAAGGACTCATCCAATGGATGATCTACAAGCTCCAATGTGTAGATCTAATTGTTCCCCTTTTGATTAATTTAACACTTAAATTAGTCAAGCCAAAATGACCAATTGAAATTAGCCAAACATTTTCTCTCATTCAGGATAAAACCACCTTTACAATTTTCTAACTCAGAAAATTTCTCCTATCAAATAAGAGTTTCTTAGGCTTTTGTGTATGACCTATTAGGTTTATTCATTTATTGGACATGGGCTCACAATTCATTGTAATATTTTGAATATTGAAATATTCACATTAGTTTAAATTCTTTTAAACTAATAACTCTTTCAATTAATCTCTATGGTTGATGTCTAGCAACAAGCCCATGGAGCCCAACTAATTGAATGAATGAATTATATCATGATGAACCATTTTAACTTATGCTTACCATGTATGTACGGTTTTTCCACCTTCTATCTCTCGAAAATGGCCTAGAACAAGATATTTGTTGATTCCCTAATAGCCTTAATAACTATATCTCTACATCAAATATTCAATTTCCCTTTATAGTCTCAACTTTGGAGAACTCCTTTTCAAAATTGTCATACTACCTTGTGCTAGGATTTCATGGAATCATTTACTGTAGAATACAAAAGAGATGCACCCGTTGTTCACAACAATAAGGAAATAGATCCTTTTTGGATCTCACAAGCCTCTATGCTTAAGTTGCTCAAGCCCAATCTTAACCCTGTATGACCTGCTACGTGGTTGGAAAAAGTCAAAGCATAAGGACCTAAAAACATGGTTACTATAGATCCTCATGTCTAAAGACTAATTATATGCACTGTCGTAGGCTTGAGAACTTACCACCACTGATGTGCAACTATAGTTATGTAGTGGATTCTCTTAGCTAGCTTTCAGTGAATTTGTTCTCTAACAATCACTTACTAACATAGATTGATTATAAAATGAAGAAATATCTAATCCCTTGGAGTATACATCATTAGTGCAAGTTTATCCTAATATTAGATTGCCCATCTAATGAGATTCTTTGACTTGGAATACTTTAAATTCACTATCATACAGACTTATTTTATGATCACCATCATATGTGTGACCGAATCCCGTAATCTTGTATGATTTAAGGGCTTCAACTAAATGCAAGTGAAGTATGAGAAGCATAAGATGAAGATGGTCATTTGTATAGAATATCATTCAATCATGATTGTATTTCAAATTGATTAGTTTTACACACCAATCTAATTGCCTTATAGGGTACTATTCTAATATTTTCATCAACACCTTTATAGTTACCAACATGTTTACCAATTCATTGATCATGATTTCATGCTTTGACATGTTAAAGTTCATCACAAATTGGTCAAATGAGTTACACAAGGATTAGAGGATCAAATCTACATAGAGATCATTATCCATAACTACTTCTAAAGTAGTGATCTTCTCAATAAGTCCAATCATTTGAAGACCATGATCATAGGCATTAGACCCCTCAATCATTCTAGCCCTAAAGAGCATGTGCTTTTCATGCCTAGTTTGTGCATTATATAACTCTTGTAGCTACAAGTGTATCTCGGCGGCACTTCTCATATGCTTATGAGACTTTTGGAGCTCATTGGATATGGAGGCCATCAAGAGGCCAGGGATTTGGAAGGTCATCCCTTGCACATTTTGTAAATATTTCATGGGCCTATTGATCAACGTCCTCGCCTATGGTATTTGGTAGACTTTGAGATAAGATGTATGTCCTCTTTTTTAGAATCAAGAACAATTTTGAGGTTATAAAGCTAATCGTAGTAGTTCGGCCTAGTTAGTGTATTAGTTTACAATATGATGCTAGTAGATTTTTAGCCATGTTTGAAGATTTTGCAAATCTACTAAGGTAAAAAAGAGAATATAAGCATTTGATTGAATTTGATATTGAAAACATGTTAATGGACTTTCAAGCATGTTTTTCTCCTATTATTTTATCAAATTCCTTATCTTTTTTGGAATTTGGGAAATTATATTTCCTAGTGAGAATAAATGTCCAAAGGCATCATTTGTGGACCTACAACTTGTGAGACATCCATTTATGATCCTAAGGTAGGCAACTATTGCCAATTGCATCTCTATGCAATTCTTAATGTATTTTACCTTAATTTTTATATAGACCCACGACTTGTTCAACATTTATACTACTAGATGTTAAGTTAGACCTAGCAATTAATATTAATTATAAACTTAATCATAATTAATCCACGAGTCATGAGATAATGTCATGGTGAATTTTAAATTAAAGTGCATTTATGCCAAGGTAGCAATCATATGTTTCCTTTAATAATGTGTCCCATGATTTGTGAGTCGACACAAAATTAAGGTAGCATCACATATCACTTGCCTATTGGTAGAAGGCTAAGAATTATTAAACTTGGTTTAATATATCTAATTTAGCTAAATATTTTGATAAACTTGGACTCCACTAAGTTTAAGGGATTTTCTTGCTTGGAAGATTTCATTAATTTTATCTTTCTTATTTAGGTTCTACATATACTAAACATGCATTTGATACATTAATAGGATAAAAAAAAGCATAAATGAGTAAATGCATCTAGGATACTCCTAAGATGGGATGACCATGAGCCATAACCAAGTAGTTTACTTAGAGCCATAGTTATAATACTTAGTTGATTTTAAATGAGTTGATTAAAGTAATAGATCATATCTATTACATGAATATATCCCATATATGTTGGAATAGTGCTCTGTAAGCTAATAAGATTGACCTTGTAAAAGTTATTTCCTTGTTAAACAATCTTGATTGAATGATATTGTTTATATAGCCTTCTTCATCTTATGCTTTGTTTCACTTCACTGGCATTTGGATAAAGCCCCTAGATCACCTAAGATTGCGGGACATGGTTTGGTGACCATGGAATAAATCTCATATGGTTGTGATCTTAAATCTTCCTAGTCATAAGATCTTATAAGATGGGGCATATAAGATCTATACCAACTTGCTCTAAAATATATAAATCTAAAAGTTGGAGATTATTCCATTTCATGAGTAATTGTATGAGATACGGATGTATGTTAATGGGTGTTTGTTAAAGAATAAGGCATTCAAAACTCACCAGAGAATCTACTAGATAGCTATAGTAGCAAGTCGGTAGTGACTAGTTCTCCTGTTTACGCTAATTATATTATTAGTTCTTTGACCTGAGGATCCATGGTAACCTTGTATCTGGTCTTTATGCTTTGACTTTTCCTTGATGACCTAGCAAGTCTTTTAGGTTGAGATTGGGTATCAGCTACTTGGCATGGAAGTTTGTGAGATCCAAGATAAAATTTGACTCCTCGCTGTTGTGAAGGATAAGTGCATCTCCTACATATTTTATAATTATCGATTCTTAGAAATTTTTGTGCATCGTGGTGTGACAATTTGGAAAAAGAGTTTTTTGAAGTTGAGGTTACACAATGGGATTGAACATAGAGAATAAAGATATGGTATCAAGGCTATTAAGGAGCCAATGAGTATCTTACCCAAGGTCTCTATTGGCAGATGGGAGATGCAATGATCATATTTGCATGGTATGCATAAAGTGATGATGGTTCTCTAGAATATTCATTTCGATCAATTAGTTGGGTTCCATGGCTTGAGGTTGGAGATCGACCATTGAGATTTGGTATTCTTCAATTAATGAGATTAATTGAATTGAGTCAATTAGTTCAAAAGGAGTTTTAAACTAAGATGAATATAAGATATTCAAAAGTCATAAGGAGTTGTGAGCCCATGTCCAATAAATGGTAGAACCTATTGGGCCACACACAAAATTCAATTGGTTTCTAAATTAATGAAGAAAATTTTCTAAGTGTTAGAAAACCAACTCTTAATGGGCTGATTTTATGGTGCCAATTTTGAAGATTATTTTTGGATTGATTAATTTAAGTGTTATATTAATCAATTAATTTAAGGAGTTAAATTCGACCAATAACCAAAGAGTTAATTTTAGGTGCCAACATGACCATCAATTGGTCAAGTTAACTTAAAAAATTAAGTTAACAAATTAAGCTTAAAGAGTGAAGCTAGTTTGACAAAAAGAGTTAAGTCAAAGGATAATTAATTAAATTAAGGAGTTTAATTTAATTAATGGTAAGAATGAATTTTGCAGGGAAAATTCAAATGAAGAGTTCATTTGAATTAGCATCTTAATTAATTTGGAATTAGATTTTAAATGTAATTAAAATGCACATGAAATTCAAATGAGATTTGAATTTAATTTGCCACCTTGGCAACCCCACTTGGCCGCCCCCTCCTTATGGAATGTGTGATGCCACCTTGGCATCACACCATTCAGCATTTATATATAGATATGGAAAGAGGATCGACTAATGCACCTTTGTGAAGAATTAGATTCTTTGCAATTTTCCTCCAAAAACCCTTGCAAGTATTGCATTTATATGTTGAAAGCTTTGCTCTCTTCCTTTTCTTCCCTACCTAAAATGGGGCAAACAAGAGAGTTTGCTTGTTTTGGAGATTCGCCTGCATAGAGTCTGATTTGGTGAATTTCTACAGGCGTTCCAGGAAGATTTTTGATCCAAAATTTTTACAGAGATTTTTCAAAGTGTTGAGAAGCTTCATTTATTTTCTTATAATTTTTGTAGGATTTTTGGTTGGGTGATTTTCGCACTTTTCCAAATGCGCCAATTGCAGATAGTTTCTGGAACTGCAAAAAGTTCACAAGTTTCTCATTGGATTTTACTTTTCAAAGTAATGCTCTAACTGAATCTGAATCCCTAGCATGATTTGATGCTATATAGCACTCAAGAATGTTGATTTGGCATTAATTGATGCTATATGTTGATATAACATGTTGGTGATTTATAAAAGAGTTTTGGTCATTTTTAGATCCAATGCGATTGGAGTTTTATTGGAGATTTTGATGAATATGATTCCAGCTTTTTTAATTTTTGAAGACATGTTTGAGCACTTGAATTTTCATTTTTAAAAGATTTTTTGAATATGAAAATTCATCTATTATGTGTGCTAAGATGTTGAGAACGTGTGCTAAAATTATTAGTGCATGAAAGTTGATGGGAAGATACATTTGGCACGCCTTGAACCCTTAAAAATAGGGGCTACTGGCACTGCCTAGGAGCTAATTAGCACCCTACCCAGCCGTGCGCTCAGGCTACTCGGCAATCTGGTGATGAAATCCATTGTACCACTAGTTAGACAATTGTTATAGACCATAAATGGAACATTTTGGGTGACACACTTTACACATTTGTTCCATTTCCTAAAAGCCTTTAGTTGATCCATATAGATCTCTTCGTCTAGTTCTCCATCAAGAAATACTATCTTTACATCTATTTGGAACAAATCCAAATCAAGGAGGGTAATTAAGACCAAACTAAGGCAAATAAAGGTAAACCTCACCATAGGGGAAAATGACTCATCATAATATATACCTTTTTATTGGGTATAGATTTTTACCACATGACGAGTTTTATATTTGTCAATCAACCCATCTGACTTGTGTTTAACCTTTAGAACCTATTTACTCCTAATGATCACATGCCCAGGTGGAAGATCAACAAGCTCCCAAACATGATTCTTAGTTATTGAGCTTATCTCTTCCTTCATAACAACTATCCATTCATCAGCATTTAGAGAAGCTAAGGTTTTCTCATAGGTAGCCGATTCATCATCATCCATAAGAGCACACATGAAAGATTTTCCTTTAATCTCAAAATGTTGATGAGGAACTCTTCCATACTCACTCCTATATGTTTATGGATTTTGAGAGCTCTCATCAAGTGGAACACTTCCACTAACCATGGGTACACTATTATTGTACTCAACAATTACTGGATAAGGTTGCGAAACCTTACCTTACTAGACAAAGATGCTTCCCCTGGGAGATCTTGCAGCTCGTATAGGCGCAAATCCCTTTTCACTGCACTAATGTTGGGAAATCCTCCTCAACAAAATTAATATCAAATAACTCAATTTTTATCATTCTTCCACTAAGGTGTTCACCACACATCACATAGCCCTTTAAGTGCTCACAATACCTTACAAAGATATGTTTTCATACTTAAGAACCTACCTTCCCATACTTATGAGAAGTTTTATGAACAAACCCTATTGACCACCAATCGTATAAGTCTTGCAAATAAGGCTTTCTACCATGCCACAACTCATAAGGAGTTAAAGGAACTAACATAAAAGGCACATGGTTTAAGATATGGGCAACAACCAAAATTACATTTTCCCAAAAAGATATTGGAAGATTTGTTTGTGTCATCACCAATCTAGCCATATCCAATAGTGTACGATTATTTCTTTCTACAACACCATTTTTGTGCAGAGTGTTAAGAATGCATAATTGCCTTCTTATTCCTATTTCCTCACATAGTTGTCTAAACTCATCAAATAAATATTCTCACCCCCTATCAATACATAAAGCCTTAGTATTTTTTTCCTTTTGGTTTTCAACCTCCATCATGAAGTGCTCGAACGAATCTAGTGCTTTTGTGAGATAAGAGATATACCAATCCATAATGTGAATAATCATCAATAAAAGTGAGAAAGTAGGATACACCATGCCGTCTGCATATGTCTAAATGGACTATCTCTAAAGGATAAGTAGCTTTTTCAGCCTTACCAAAAGGCTTCCGGTAGGACTTACCCACCAAATATAGTTCACACATAGGAAGATTAACCTTAATGAGTTGGCCTAAAAGACCTTTTCTAGCTAATCTAGTCATCCTTTCTTGTCTAATATGTCCTAATCTCGCATAACATTTAACAAATTCAGAAACAATATCAGTAGCAGAAGAAACATAAGAAACACTATCAGTGGCTAATTCTAACATTAAAAAGCCATGATTCACAAAGCCCACGCCATATAATTCATGATCATGATAAAAAGTTCAAGTAGTATTTTCCAATAGAAGAGAGAAACTGCACCTCAAAAGTACGAATACTAAAAGTAGATTATATCGAATACTAGGTGTATATTGTGCACATCATTGAGAAGTAGCTCATGCCCTGTGCTAAGCTCAAGTCATAGGTTTCAACTCCTAAAACCTTCTCAAGTGTACCATTTCCCATCGCAACAAAATGGCTACCATTTAGTACTCAATGATAATTCACAAATCCTGATCAATCTCTTGTTGCATGTTTTGTTGTTCTTATATCTACAATCCACCTATGGAGAGAATTAGCAACCAAAATATTGGAATAAACTAAGGAATAGAGACAGCGTCTAGTGTGTCACTCTTTAGCTCAATGCAATCACGAGCGATGTGACCATGCTTTCCATAATTATAGCACTTGAGCTTTTTCATATCTTTCTTTCTACCCCTCTTAGTTTAGTAACACTTCTTATTATCATCAACTTTTAGGCCCAAGTTTTGACTTTGGCTATTGCTTGGTCCAACACCATCCTACTAGTTCTTACGTTTACCTTTGTAAGGCTTACGTTAGCCAACACGTGTAACTAGAGCAATTGCTTGTGTATATTTAGATTCTTTGCATTCTGCCTCAAGCTTAAAATGATTGGTAATGTTGTCAAATGTGGTAATCTACTCATTATGTTTAAGCACAAGCTTAACATGTCCCAAGTTGCTCAGGTAGTGACCTTAGGATAGCTAAAACTTGTTGTTCATTAGTGAGCTCTACTCCAACATTCTGAAGCTCTTGAATCATATCCTTTATCACATCAAGATGTTGGATAGATCATTATATGCTTCAGGTCAAGTACGTATTGATTCAATTTAAAGGTCAAAGCCTTTAGTAGTGTAGCTGAGATGTTACCATATAAGGCCTTCAATGCTTCCCAAAGCTATCTAGCAGAATGATGCTTCTCAAACTCATAAATCAGATTATCATGCGCACAGCACAACATAGTAAAGCGCGCTCGTTTATCTTGATCCTCCTATTTATTATATATTTCCAAATCGCATTAATATTCATTAAGTGGTTCATTTCCCAGCATCACGGGTTTAATCATGATTTTTTTCTAGGTGATCAAGGGTCTTTTCTTTATGAAGTAAGTACTGAATCTTCCTATGCCGCATACCAAAATTTTGACCATCAAATTTACGAGTACTATGGAGGTCAAAATAAGAAACTTGAGAGTCCATTACTATTATGCACAAGAATGTTAGGTACCAGTCAAAGAATAATTGTATTCTGGATCCAAGTAAATTTACATTATTCATCTTTAACCCAGTGAGATCGAAAATTTTGTGCTCAACTAGTAATCATCACCCACTTAATCAAAAACTCATAATGAAATTTACCAATCCTGAATAAAATAACCAATAAGTCCACAAATTCATAAGCATCTATGCAATATGAAAAAAAATTGCCTCACATGGCCTCATAGATGTTTGGTGCATCATACTAAGATATTCTAGCGTGTGGTAGTAAAAATGAAATTACGCCTTTTTACATCATATTGTCACAAATAAATACATATTTCACAAATAGAGATTTACATGAGTTATATTCCTACTATATCAATCTAGTGGAATAAACAAACAAGGATGCCGCATTACCAACTACTGCTTTAATTATCTCTTATAATCACAAAGACATGATGAAAAATAAATGGACAATTTCCCACGAGCACCCAACATTAATATTTATCATAATAATACATTCATATTGCAACTTTTAAGCTACAAAATTGCATAATACTTTCACTAGAATAACATTATGCAATTGCTAATGCATGCCCATGAATTTTCAAACCATGTTCAGTCACGTGCATAGTTCTTTTCAGTATGTATTTATCTTCTTTTCTTCCATTTAAGCAGAGTTTCCTCATTTTTATACATTACTACCAGAGCAATATATTATTTTCACACTCCTAGACTTGGGGTTCCTAGGTGATTACTTGAGAAAGAACTATAAAGATTTGCAAAGGATATTGAGAATTCTGAACTTCTTTTTTCTCTCTTCTGTTTTGTTCCTCTATTGTGTATATCCCTTTTTAAAACCTCAGGCCTCTATTTATAAGGTTAAGGTAGGCCCCACGAAGAAGTTGCTTTCTTTTCTTAATGAGGAAAAAAATGCTTTGGCTCTATCCAAAAGTCAGCTGATGATGTTTATCTAAAGGTTATCTATTGAAGCCTAGCCAATGGTTAGCTATTGAAATCGATCCATAGTTGATGTTTATCCAAAGGTCAACTACTGAAGCTTATCTAACAATCAGCTACTGAAGTTTATCCATAGTTGATGCTAATCCAAAGGTCTACTACTAACACTTATCTAATAACCCTGTCAAATATGGATGTTTATTTGGACCACATGTCAAAATCAACACAATCAATTTGGGCCATGGGCTAATACCTAATTTGAGTTGTAAGCCAATACTTAATCCAAACTGCAATAGTTTTAAATATTGAGAGTATTTGGTATGAAGCTTAATCCCAACAAATACACGTTGGGGTGAGATGGGGAAAATTCTTAGGATATATGATTAGTTAGAGGGGTATCGAAGTACACCCACAAAAGTTCCAAGCAATTTTGGACATCTCATCTCCTTGAACAATTAGACATATGCAGTTTCTGATTGAAAGGATCATAACTCTAGGGCGATTCATTACTTAACTAGTAGACAAATGCTTACCATTCTTCAAAACTATAAGGAATATGTAGAAGTTCCAATGGATAGAGCAATATGACCAGGCCTTGGTCAATTTGAAACAATACTTATTAGCACCATAAATGCTAGCTAAGTCGGAGGTCAAAGAGACCTTGCATATTTTTTTAGCAATCTCATCGACAGTCATCAGCTTAATTCTAATCTCGACTAGACATTGTACCCACAAACCTATTTACTATAGTAGAAAAACATTGCAAGGCCTAAAACATAATTATCTTGAGATCAAAAAGTTTTCTTTTGCCTCGGTCACAGCAGCTAGTAAGTTGAGGCCCTACTTTCAATCTCATTTTATCATTATCCTGATGAATCAGCCATTGAAACAAGTGCTATTGAAACCAAATACATTAAGAAAGTTGATGAAGTAGGTGATCAAGTTAGGGAAAGTTGACATCACTTTTCAGCCCCGAATTGTTATAAAAACCCAAGTGTTAGGAAACTTTATCACATAATTACTCGACCTGCTAGAGGAAATTGACCAAGATTTCCTCACCTGAGCTTTACATGTCAATAGCTCAACAACTTTCTCAGGATGAGAAATAGGCATTTCCTTGCCCTCCCCACAAGCATACGAGTGTGACTTCACCATTAAACGTAACTACTCCATTACTAATAATGAAGCAGAATATGATGACTTTCTTACTAGTATGATGATTGAAGTCAATGGAGAGTCAAGTAGTTGGAAACAATTACTAATTCCTAACTGGTTATAGAGTAGTTCAAAAGGCCTTTTGAGGCTAAGAAAGCTACAATGAGCAAGTATTTGGCTGAGGTGAAGAAGTTACAGCAATAATTCAGAAAGTTCACCCTCAACCAAGTCCCTAAATAGAAAATGAAAGAACAGATGCCGTATCAAAATTTGCTAGCTCGATAAAAGAAATTAGGGACAGAACCACTATATTTTTGGTCTTCAAAAAACCCACTATAGGCAATCCCGACTAGAAACTAATCAGATAAATCCAAGAGTTAACTCTCTTCTGGCAAGAGAAAATAAAAGCTTACCTAAATGAAGGAAAGGTGCCTAGGGATAAAGCACAAGCACATAGACTCAGAAGTTGAGTAGTGAAGTTTGCCCTTAATAAATATAGTCAGTCTTATAAGAGATCCCTTTCTGGACCACCATTGAGGTGCTTGACACCAAAGCAGGCTTGGGAGGTCTTACAGGAAGTCCATTCAAGAATTTGTGGCAATCACTCTAAAGGATAAGCATTGACCCACAAAGTCATTAGAAGTGAATACTTTTGGCTAACTTTGCTAAACTATGCACTCAACTTTGCTAGAAAATGCCCATCTTGCCAAGTCCAATCCCACGTACCTTACCAACCTACATCAGCGCTAGTGCCAATTCAGATCATGTGACAATTCAAATAGTAAGGGATATATATAGTTGGTTCCTTCCCAAAAACCACAAATTAAAAAAAGTTCATGATTATTGCGGTTGAATACTTCACAAAATGGGTTAAAGCAGAGGCAATCGCAAAGATAACTGACACGGCCATTAGAAGTTTCCTATAGAAAACATCATTTGCCATTTCGGCCTACACAAAATGGGATGCAGTTATTATATAAGAGCACGAAGAATTGGTGTGAAAGCCTAGGAATTCGATAATATTTCATATCGGTTGGGAAATTTCAGGCAAATGGGCAAACAAAAGTTATAAATAGGACTATTTTAAATGACATCAAAGCTCGACTTTAAGGATCCAGAGCAAGTTGGACAAATGATCTCCTTGAGGTCCAATGGGCATATAAAACTATCTCTAGAACTGCTATGAGTCACAACCCTTACAATCTAGTTTACAAATCAAACGCAGTTTTCCCAACACAATTAATACAACACATAGCTCAAGTAATCCACTACAACCCAATCAAGAAAGAGTCCAAAAAGGAGTTCAACCTTAAGATAATGAATGAGTTGTGCTAGCAAACATATACAACAATGAAAAGATACAGGTCAAAAATGGCATAGAACTACAACAAAAAGGTTCGACCAAGAAGCTTTAACATAGGAGACCTCATCCTCAAAAAAGTTGAAGTCACAAAAACTATAGGTAAGCCGACCCGAAATAGGAGTGCCCCTACATAGTAGTCAAAGTGATAAGGTATAACTTTTATCAATTAGTGGATATGAATGGCAACGAGTTCCCTTGACCATGGAATTAATGAATTTGAAAAAAATCTATGTAAAGGAGACCAAGGTCTTTATTTGACTATTTTGTAATAAAGTTTTGAATAAAAAAAGATGACTTACATTTTAACAGCTACTCACTCTCATTAGCAAATATGGCTTTTGGCTCAATTACTTAATAAACAAGTTCATCATTTAAAGCCAACCTTGTAGTCGACCAAAAATTAGTTTCAAACTATAACTATGGCTTCTAGCCAAATTGGTTAATAAATAAGTTGACTGTTTACTCGTAGTTAACCAAAAATCAATTTCAAACCATAACCATAGCTTCTAGCCTAATAATAAATGAATAAATTGTTTAAAGTCGACCCTATAGTTGACCACATATCAGTTTCGAACCATAACCATGGCTTGTAGCCTAACTTAACAAACAAATAAATTATTTAAAGTCAACCATGTAGTCAACCACAAATTGGATTCAAACCATAATCATAACAACTAGCCCAACCATGTAATAAAAGAATAAATCATTTAAAATCAACTGTGCAGTCGACCACAACCTAAAAATCATCATCGACATGATAATTAAAGTTGTCAACAAACGCACTTGTTACAATATAAGGATTAAATAGCAACTTGCAGTTAATTTAAAAAAGTCGACCTACGGTCGACTATGGCACCAAGCCTATTCATTCAATCTTGAAGAGAATATCTTAAGTTGACCAAGCAGTTAACTAGGAAGACTATTGCAAAACTAATTTTAAATGGAACAAGTCGATGTAATATCCTTATATCTATCTAACTATTCATTTACAAGTCAATCTCATAACCGACCATTAACTTAGGTCTAAACAAATTAAACATTACTCATTCCTTTATTAAAAGATTGCACTATTTGACCAATTACTAGGAAGAAAGATTTACTTCATCATCCATTGATGCAATCAATTTGCAAGAATTAAAGCAATAAGAAGGAAATAAGCGAATTGACAATAAAAAATGTGTAAAGGTTGATATTGTATAATCAAATATCAATTTACATTATAGAAGTTGTTCTTATTCATATATCCAAATAAAACACCATGTAAGGCTGGTCTTAGCTCAACCCAGATCCTTTCTCTCCACCATATTAAGCTGCCGCCATATTATTGACAATTTGGTCGAGCTCATCGCTTGATAACACTTGAACAACTGTTGAAAGACCCTCAATCTCCTACTCAAATGTTGGATCAAGCATTAGTTAGACAACAGTCGTAGGTCGGAAAAGTACATTCAGCAGAAAGGAAGTAAGCAACAATGTTGACCCTGCCATCCCTAATGTCGAACACAAAGTCATTCGCAAAGTTAAACTCCTTGGCCACCTTAACCACCTTTAAGTAGAGAGCAACCATAGCTCCAATTGCAAGTACATTCTCTTTGATAAATGAGGAGTTAGGATAGTCGTCAAGTTATTTATTTTAAAGCAAATAAAGGTACTCCCTATGCTTAGGACCAAATTGATACCCTAAGAACTCTAATTGCTTCACAACCTTTTTAAAGGCCTCTTTCACATCATCAATTACAAAGACAACACTAGCGTCTTTGATTGCTAAACACAACATAAATTGTTACACCATTTTCTTCCTTATGCCTAGTAGTGCTCTAAAGAACTCATCTTAAGAATACCTGCTCACATTGCTATATCTGTGCACCCGACCAGTATTGTATGAGGCTTCAACCTCCAGTCTGCCCTTTTATTGCAACTCGTCCATACTGCTTTTCTTAGTCACAACAGCCAAGAGCTATGTATCTTTCTTTTCAAATTACTTAGTCAGCTAGTCAATTCTCGATTGCATTAAATTAAATTAGATCTTGGCTACTTCCATATTTTTTTTCTTCTTTTGGAGCTCATCCTAATCACCGAGGGCCAACTCTGACCTTTGGTATAAATAGTAGCTTATTTGTATAACCTACACCAAGAGCAACTTTAGTCAATAAAATTTAAACATAAACCTAGAAAAACTAAGAAAAAATTGACTAGACATTTACCATGTTGGCGTGATAAGCGAACATTTTTAGGGCCTCCAGTTGGCTCATCTCCAGCATTTTCTTCTGGTTGGACATGAAACGTTTGACCATCAACACTCTCAAAGGACCAACTGCAATTGGCCCCATCCCCATCATCGATGTCAAGTTCTAAATCAAGGTATTAGTCCTAAATCTAGGAGAAAAGGAGTCTAGCAGTAGAAATAGATTGTCATTAGGTTAGGGGCCAAAAAGTGAGGTATCTCCACCTTTCCCTTTCCTCTTTTCTGTCGTAGTCTTCTTTTGAGTAAGGCCCAACTAGTTGACAACTGGCATCTTTTGTTGAGCCATAGGGCTACTTGCCTCAATGAGCACTGGTCAAGCTAGTTGAGGAGTAGGTGGCAATGCTTGCAGCTATAGAAAAACTTGAGAGGTACCCTCTTGATGAGCAATTTCCTAGTGGTGCTCTTGCAGTCTCTACTAGCATGCCATTGTCTGTTGGTGAGTATAGTTCATACTTTCTTCTCAATCTAAAATGGCATAAGGAAAATAAATATGTTATTATCAACTAAAAAGTTTAAAATATTAAATTAACTTAGATCAACAGTGGTGTCTACCTAGTCAAGTATCAACTGACAGACTTAGTTAGGCAAGCGATAAGTCTGCCAGCACCAAGTTCCTTTCCTTGATATATCATAATAGTTCCATTTGGCTAAATTGAGTTTAGTCCTGAATAAAAATATTGGGCCAAGTAGGGATCTCGTTCCCAAGCATCTCGATGTGCCTCCTTAGCTACCCCCTAGGAATGTTAAACCCGACCCCACCTAAAAGCTTGACAAGGAAGTAGTACTTTTTCCACTCTTGGCCATGTGAGGATGAGGGAGTCACCAAAAACTTTCAATGAAAACAAGCTGTAAGGTAATGAAAGCCTAACTCCTTGGTGCTTCTAAGATATTGGGAGGTGAAAGAGGTAAGAAAAATTGGTAAAAGTTAAGGGTTGGTCATTTATTAACATAAAAACAACAAACTATGCAAAGTCAAGAAACAATTAGGCAGAAGTTGAATTATGCAAACTTGGAGACCAGTTAAGAGGTCAATTATAGATTATGATTAGGGAAACTTGAGCCCACACTTTAGGGCATCCTCAAACATCGTTATGCAACAGACCAAAGATTGGTGCATCTTATCAATTATCCAAAGATGATCTCAGATGCAATTTCACTATTGTGGTTGAGTGTGAATAGTCAATCGTGAGACATAGGAAGTTAACTTGGCCCAACCCTACTACCAACATCAACTCAATTATTACTCAAACTGTATCAAGAACTAGAACCATCACTCGAAGACTCTCTAGCCTCACTGACTGAATCACCCACACATCTAGTCGACTGAACATTTGACCAAGTTTTCTTACTATCACTATCCCCACCAAAAACTCTCAACATATTAGTTAAATGATATATGTTTAAAATGAAGAAAAATAAATCTAATTGAGATTGAGAGAAACTTACTCAAATAGGGAAAACAAAGTGAAACCAACAATTGGAAGAGGCAATAAATTCCAAGTCTCGACCTCTCAAATTGCTGTTAAAATGAAAAATAAAAGAATTTCACCATTCTATTTCTAGGCCACAGTCAGCAGGCAAGCTAATCAATTAATTTGACCAGCTACAAAGTAATTATTACACATCTGCTGATTGACTATCCATGCTACCTAATGTAATTGAGACATTAAATGTACTGAAACCCTAGTTAATTTTTGTAATTTAAGCTTACCAACGTGTTGAATCCCTTATCGAGTGAATTCTACTTTCTCATGTCAGTTGTTCCTTATTTTTTCTCATCGATCATCTCAACAAAAGTCGAAAGTATGGATGACTCATAATATGGGATAGCCTAATAGGCCCAACCCAATAACACTCAATTGGGTGAGAGATATAGCATGTAACAACCTAATTAGATATCAGGCCCAGCCCATCAGTAATTGACCATATGATCAAACAGGCCTAAGCCCTCCTTAGGCCATTTAACTAACCCAACTATCAACACCTTGTGTGGTCAACTAGAGTGTGGTCGATTATTAGGAGAATAACCATTTAGCCCTCAACTAAAAAAACTTTTAGATCCAACAGAGTTCAATCACCTTAACCTGCATATGCATAGATGACTAACAGATGAGGAAACAATTGACGAAAAAGGTCGATCGTAATAGTGTAGAGTAGTTTTATGCCACCAATCACAGTCACATTAAATACATTGCTACCACATCTTTACCGCATTAAATCCTTGATAGGTGGCATACCTCCACACTAATAATGCGCGCCACCTCCTATACTACTATACTGCATAACCATAGAAGGGAAAAGACCTAAAGGTCTTCAACTAAAGACAAAGGCCCTCTTTACACAAGCAAGGGCATCATTGACATTCAACCACCCAAGAAAGCCTATAAATACCCCATTACCACCATTCAGCAACATATGCTCATTATCATTTAAAGCCCTCACTCTACTGCTCTATTGTTTGGTCAATTAAATATTAACTTGAGCATTGAAATACCATAGCTAAGGGCACCTCGGCTAGCCTGACGTGTACTATTAGTTGTAAGACTCGATTGAACTACGTCCTCATATTTCTTCTCAACCTTCCATTTAGTCAACTGTATTAAACTGAAGCCCAAAATATTACCAAATAATTCATAACATCATCAATAATATAAGACCTTATTTTAATTTTTACCTTACCTTAATTTGTTATAAGAAATGTGATCAATTAATTATTTTTATTATTTTGTTTTGTGCAGGAAAATCACTCAACTTTCATGCAAGTTGAGGTTCTTCAAGTTTTAAAGTCTGGTGAGTTTTTAAAGAGCATTCCACCAACTTCTTTATATTCATTTGAAGACTTAGAGAAACATTGGCAAGTTTTAGATAGAGGAGAGAAGGCTTTTATGAGAAGTTCTGAAATGAGTTTGAAAGGTAACTTCTTTTATACTTCATTTTTTCTCCTTATTCACTTTTATCTCATTTTTTGTGAATTTTTATCTAATTCTTTAGAGTTAATAATAATTTTTAAGGTTCATTAAATCAAGTCATTTTACGTTTTGAGAATGAGTGTAATGAAGTGTGACCAAATTAAAGGTAGAGTTCCAAATTGAGTAAAAACTTGTATAAGGGAAAGCAGATGATTCTCTAGATACTTCTATAGATCCATCATGCCACTAAACTTTGATGGAACAACTATCTTGGTCTTTGGGAAGAGTGTTGCCAAGATAGCTTTGCCAAATGGACTACATTGGGGATAGTGATAGCTAAAGATAAGTACTAGTTCCCAACTCCTCCTCAAGGTTTGGCATTAGTGAATAAGTTTAAACTCCAATAGCAATATGCAATCACTAGGAGGAATATAATTGAAGGGACGAATGCATGTCCACTTGTGGAGGTAAAGGAGGAGAAGCAGTACCTCACTCAGAATAGGTTCTCCATTCAGTTCACTCAATTGAAGATGGAACCCCTTGGCTTTGGTGAGAGGATTGCTATTACTCCTAAGGACAATGCTCCTCTATGTATTGAACAAATTTGTTGGCCGCAAATTGAGTGGTGACACTCTTCAACAAGGCCATCAACACCTCTTGGGTCATATGCAAAACAAAAATGCCAGAAGGTGGTATCTGCTCATGGGAATCTCCTCCAGTGTTAAGTGGACTTTTGGAGCAAGTTTCGACATTAGAAATGAGTTTGTTTCAAGTTAGTAGTTCTCTATGATCTCCGATATCAAGACCACCAAGTTGTAGGAATCTTAAGCTTTGGACCTCATCTGCATTCTCAATATTTTTCCTTCATCGTTCAGAGTTTCCATGGATGACACCAAGAAAATGCTGCATGAAAAATGGAGATAGGGTCCTTTTCGATAGTTAATAAAATTTCAGGGTATTTTTCTATGGAACATATTGTAGAGAATTCTCAATTCTTGAATATTCTCGAAGTTTGATGGTTCTTTGTAAATGATTTTCTTCCTTAGATTCTCTTTAGGGCATCGTATTTATACTTTATTTCTTAATAGGCTTGGACCAATTAGGGTTTTGATTCTTTTCTCGATGTGTTTAATTAATTTAATCTCTCTAGCCTTTTTATTTAATTATTCTCTTTGATCCAATGAGCTTTTTTCAGTTCTTTTTACTTTTTTACCTTGTAATTAATCATATCAAGAATATGTATAACTTTTTAAACTATTTACACAGAAACTATAATTATCTTTTAAACACTATGATTTGCCTAAAAATATTTATTATTTATTCATTTCTTATAAGAAGGTAAGGCACCCATTTTCATGGAATGTCAAATTATTTTTCAGCAAAAGAATTTAAAACTTAAGAAATGATTACTTTTACACTATAATGCATAGACACACTATAAAATCATTTCATGTGGTGTCGGACACACAAATGGCCCCTAGACGGCCCTGACACATGTTGGATATGACAATAAAGTGTCTGAAAACTAAAAGAAAAAAGAAAAAATCCAACATGATGTCGAACACAGCTAAATGATGTGTCCAACACAGCCAGGACATGTCAAGGCTTTTTTTTATTAAATTTTTACAAATTTTAAGGGCTAATAAATAATATAAGAGCTTTTTAAATATCAAATGAAGTTAGTAAAAAACCTCACTATGATCATAATATCCTACTAAATTTAGATGATTAGACACACTATGAAAAAAAGAAAACTTATAAAAATTAGTAAGTGATAATTGAAAACTTGACACTAATTATATACATATAAGTAACAAAAAAAATTTGTTCTGTCACCAATAATAATTTTTTCATGTTTAATAGTAGCAAAAATTGTATTTACGTTATCACTATTGATAATTGATGGCAAATCCTTAATGATAAGCATAAATCTTTCCAAATGTGATTAGTTATAGTTTTTACTTTATCACTTATTTTTTTATGACTAATATTACAATTTTTTGTATTGAAAATTTTCATTATATAATTTACATTAAGTTTAATATGTATTCCTATTTAGGGGAATCATTATTTATTTGAATTTAAAATATATTTATTTAATGTTTAGTGTTGATTTTTTTCACTTAACATATATTTTATATTACATACATTAATATGATTAATAAATGCTTATATATATAATTATAAATTTTATGATAATCATGTTGGTGCAGTTTTTAAAATTTAATGTGCCACTATGTCCGTGTCGTATCGTGTCATGTCATGTCATGTCATCTTCGTGTCGCCATGTCTATATCCGTGCATGATAGCTTTTACATTACTTGATATGTAAGTTCTAAACATGGCAAAGTATTTAAAATTTATTTATTTTGAACGTAATCACTTTTATAAATAATAATTACTTTGAACTTGAAGTTTCTGCCAAATATAAAAACTTACAACTCAAAAACATCTACAAACTCTTAACTTTACTTCACTACAAGAAAAGGCTGTAGAGATGGATAATTCCATCTCTAAAGCCCTAATTTTCGCCTCTAAAACAAAATAGAGACAGAGTTTTTAGTCTCTAAACCTGTGCCTAAAAGCTCCATCTCAAATTTAGAAGACGAAATGATTTCCGTCTCTGAATTTAAAGATAGATGAATGCAATATCTAAATTCGTCTCTAATATTTAATATTTTTTTAACAAAATCCATCTCTATTTCTCGTAGCCTTTCTGTCTCTAATATCTAATATTCCTTTTACCAAGATCCATCTCTAATCCCATCTCTAATTTTATATATCTTTTTTCATCTTTATTCCTGTCTCTAATTCTCAATATTTTTGCCTATAAATATGTCTTTAAATTTGTCTCTAATTAGCTTTGAATTTATTTATAATACATTTATTTTTTATATAAATTCAAATTAATACCTCCTTCAAATAAATTTCTATACTACTAAATAATATCAAATTTCAAACTATTCACCCAATCATCCACAAATAATATAGCGCATTAAAAACCAAATACAATTCACTAAAACAAGTCATTTTAACCATCTACCATAATGTAAAGTAACTAATTAATGTAACAACCCAAAAAAATAGTCAAATGATTAATCATTAAAGTTACTTGATTATCCAATTAGTAAAATCTATACTTCCTACTAAAATCTAATTAATCTATACTTCCTACTAAAATCGTATTGCTCTTGGGGCCCAACTCCACTAACATACTAATGGTTTGTATAGCACACTTCTTGAAGCAATTTACGAACCATATTTTGTAACCCCACCTCTTTTCTCCTAGTCTCTTCCTCTATTCTCCTAGCATCTTTTTCCCTTTTCCTAGACTCTTCTTTGTGCTTTCGAGCGTCCTCCATAACTTGCTCGAGCATTTTCTTACCCTCTTCTTCTCGTTTTATAAAATCTTCTTGCATCTTGGCAGTAGCAACACGCATGTCGTCCATTCTTTTTCTCTGTGTTCTGTGAAATACCTCAAGATTATCTACTTCCTGGCCAAGCGTTTTTTCATAAAATTGTGTAAAAAAACATATTCATTAATGTTTAAAACAACTACACAAAGATATCTAATCAAGTAGAACATTTTGTAAATTGATGTCTATGAAGATAGAATAGTGATAATGGCTTGTGTGCCTGAATCAGTCAACTTTTTTCTTCCCCTACAGAGTTGTATCACAGAAATCTAACAGAGCATATACACAAATGTAATAGGGAATATGTAGGTTCTAAAGAAAATATACTTAAATTATTAAACATATGACTCACAAATTCCCTGAACCGATGCTGACAGCAGATTCAGATTATGAAGTGAGGTACTTCATCAGTTCAGCAAATTTATTGTCATTGGCTAAATTATCATCAAGAACAAATTCAAAGTCACCAGTATCTTATAAACAAATAAGAATGGTAATACTTGATGTCGTTGTTTGCATCATATGATCAGAACTAAGCAGAAATGTTAAGCAACTAAGATAAGAAATACAGGTGATACCTTGATCAGAAGAACAGAAGCCATGACAGAGTTGAAATATTACAGGAAAGGTAACACAGTACAGCAATAATAATCTCCTTGTAACTCCAAGAGCCATTATTAAAAGTTGACTAAATTAAGATCAAGATCAATTTTCATGTAGATTTGAAGGAAATTAAATATATATGGGTACTTTGGTCCCCTTAAGATCTCTTATATATATGAGTGGAAAGGCCAACAGTTCAGACGGATGCCAAACTCTTGAATGGAGCCCATAAATCCCATGTTCATTCATCACGAGGTATTCTTTTTATCCACCTTCATACTTTTTCAGATAAAAGCATTGCATTTTTCTTGTGTCTGGATTGCTTCAAAAGAAACCAAACAACATCATTCACCCCCAAGAAGATGTTTAACCATGAACGTCATTTCTAAGAAAGTAACAGCTATATATAATGTAAATGCAAGCTCAAGTACTCACAAGATATAAGCTAACTCTCAATGTAACAGTACTTATCTCCAATTTAAGATCATATGAGCAGACAGTAGCAACAGCAATCCTGTTCCAACTATCTATACATGATAGAAAATGAGTTTAATCATTTTGTAGCATCTTTTCCTAAATCTTCTATTAAATCAGAAGTTTTAGAATCAAATTTAATTTGCTTCTAGTTCTGCCTAAATAGTTAAAGGTTCATGAGACATAATACTAGTCAATAAACGTGTGACCTAATTTCAATTGATTATTGAATTGTTTCGTGATTTTCTTAAAACTTTTGGTTCAAATTTGTAGAGTTAAGGCAGGAACTTAAGACTTTTCCGCTTGAGGTTTTCTAGTCATTCTTTGCACCAAGAATCAGCAACAAAATGGGATGGAATAGTAATTTAGTGCTCACCTTGAGGCTGACAGACCCTTTCCACTGATGTTATACTGCTTTCAGAGAATCAAGGACATATTAGTTATGAATAATGGAAGCTTTTCAAAATAGGTCTAAGTATTGGTTTTACCTGGTAGAGTTTCCCCCATGGATGCACCTCAGAAGATAGTACTCTGGATCTGGAGGCCTACAAAAGTCATTTAAATGTGTGATAGAAATACCACAGATCAATATAGCATTTGAAATTTGTAATTCTATTGAATGTGAAGTCTTCAGCTTAACTTTTGTACTTCTAATCCATAGCATAAGAGGAAGAAAGACATAAAAGGTTTGGCATTTTTTATATGATAGAGGTAGCTAAACAATCTAGTATTTTAAACGACGTACCTGAATTGATCCACCAAAATGTCCTGTTTCTGAAACAGTGTAGGTTATCTATTTTTCAACCCAAATGGTGACAATAAAGATTAGATACAAGAAAAATGTTAGTTTAGGTGACAATAAAGATTAGATACAAGAAAAATGTTAGTTTCCTAGCTCATGGGGTCATGTTTCTAACAGGAAAAAAGTGAGAAATTTGGCCTAAAAAAGAGGTTTTTTGCAGGAAACTCAAATTATCTATAGTCAAAATTGTTGAATCCCATGTCCATAGTCAATATATTACTACTTTATTATCTAATGCTGCATCTTGAAAATGGATGACCTATTTTACTTTTGCTAACGAAGCAGTAAACTTTAGTCATATATTCCTGCACAAAACCAAGGTAATCAGATAAAAATGCCTAAAGAGGGGCACACATTACTGTACAAACAAACTAAGAAAAACTAAAGGAATCAAATAACAAAGCAATTAATTGGAGACTACTATAGGACTAACACATCTAACAACATTTTGCACTTGTTGGGAGACTTAAAAGGAGAAATTATTAATATTATAGTTGTTTCATACTGTTATCACTAAATCTCACCATTTCGCCATTATTAAATCATTACTGAAATTACAAAAAGTATCCAGTTTTAATGTTAGCAGTAACATGAAACCTAGTAGCATGGGCTTAGAGAATGCAACAAAACTATCTAGTTTTGTGAGATGTTTATCAAAAAATCACATTCTAAACTTTCAATGCAAGTGCACCTAAAAATCTAACAAATTAAACTACAAAGAATCCAAACTTCAATTTAAGAAAAAAAAAAATTGAATAAATCGCCTTGAATATGTTATTAATAGCAGGATGTTTACCAATATGCCTAAAAAAAGTCAATATTCCTTTTCATCCCACCCTCCCCACCACTAGCGCCAACACTTTCCACTTTCTTTTCCCCTTCCTTTTCACATATAATGAAAATCAACTGCCTAATTCCTCTCATTAAACGTCAAACACAAAAATGCATCCTTACCACGCCCATCCTCAATGCTTAACACGTAATATGATTCCAATGATCCAATAGCAGCTCGACTGAAAAATAGGCGCGAGGAACTCATCAAAGTTTGAGTCCTCAAATTGGATATCACATCAACTCTATTACACTAATTAGATCTTGCCAAACTGAAACCACTCATTGTACTTGTACCCGCCGTTCTGAAAGTAATTTTATGGGTTTTTTAAACATGAAAATTTATTTAATGACTTTTAGTGATTTTTCTAATTTTTTTATGCTATAGAATTAGAGATAGAAAAAAAAAAAAGAAGCAATTTTTAAATAAAAATTTCAATTATAAAATTTTTCTCTATTCAATACCAATGCTTCTAATTTAGAGACGGAATTTTCAGTCTCAAATCTTATTTAATGAAAAAAATAAATTCTTTGATGGATTAAAGACAGGAAATATTTTCATCTCCAAATCAGTCCCTAAATCGGCCTCAATCTTGTTATAGATTTCTGCTTTCTTATATTGTTTTATTAAATTAAGATGGAACTTAGACCCGTCTCTAAATTTGTCTCTCATTGTAATTATTGTTAGGAAAAATTTGATTCCATCTTTGAAGTCATCTCTAATTAGGAAAAATTAGAGATGGATGTTTTTCCGTATTAAAATTTCCATCTTTAAAAGTTTGTTTTCTTGTAGTACTTTTGCATTATCAAAATGTTTAAGCAATATGATTTTAATTTTTCAATAATACAATAATGGAGAACTTATTTACATTTATACTAAATAAATTCTTTTATAAGGGATATAAATATGTGGTTGGTGTAGTTTAAAATTTTCAAAAATTTGACAAATAACCATTTAAACAACAAATGACATGAGCTTTTACATTTTTCGAGTATATTTATTTTATTTTAATATTTACATATTTTTGTTTAATAAGAATTCATAAAAGTGTATTTTTATTGGCAAATATTAATCTTTAGATACAATAGTGTTAGATTAAAAAAGTCTGCTTGAAACTAAATATCACATTAAATTTTAAACATTTTATGCCTAAATACGTTCTTACACATTGAGTAGAATATTGAGATTTATTGATTGTTTATGCTGGTATTATGGGATAACTCAGTAGGCCCAACAGGCCCAACATCAAATGAAACATCCTAGGAGGCCCAACATCAAATGGATAGCTCAGGAGGCCCAACGGTAAGTCTATTTGGTCGGTCAGTAACGACCTTACTTAGTAGGGTCTACGGTCGACCCATATCGACCTCAAGACCGCTCTAAAAGTTCGAATATTCAAGTCTGGTTGGCATGTATCAACTTTAAGACCCACTCCGACGTTGACCCAGATCCCTACCGTGTTTATTAGTCTGACAGGCTGCATGCCTCCGCACTAATAATGTGCAACAGCCGGTACAACCACTGCCACCAACTCTGACAACTATGCCAACCCTGCAAACAACTTTGGCAAAGACGTACCTCCATTGATACTGTTCATCTGGGAAAATAAGAGATTTAGCCATCTGGCACAATATCGGGATCTAGACATGGAAGGACTCCCAACCCCCTGGCAAAGTCAAAAGTCAATATACCTGATAAGGGTACTTGGGTCAAATTACGCTTACAGAAAGCTATAAATACTTTAGGCTCAACTACGCTCAAAGTAATGTTCAATACACTATAAGCCTTATATTTTCTATATTCTGTTCGATCTCTTCATCTTGACCAGAACTAACTTGAGCGTTGGAGTGCCTTAGCCGGGGGCACCTCGACTAGTTTAACGTGTATTGTGATTGCAAATCTCAAGCCCCAAGTTATACACAATTCTGAGTATTCGACCTCTTGGTCGATTTATCCGTAATACAACTCCTTTTTTCTCTATACGCAGCTTACAGCAGCATCAGATGGTATATTTGAAACTTATAAAATAATTACATAAATAGAAATAGATAAATTTAGCTTATGAGAATTATATCAGGTATTAAGAAATATTTTATTTTTTTAAAATACTGCATGTTACAAAGCATGTGCTATATTGATGGTCAAATTATAACCAAATATAAGTTGTTCCTCTAGATGAAATAGTAAAAAGTTATATATTTACTCCATTAATAAATAATCAACATTTCAAAACTTCAAGTATCATGAAAATGAAATTAGGAACTCTATATTATTAAGAAATCGTACTAGAAAGACTTTATGTTTATAAAAAAAAAATTGATTTTTTATATATCATATTAAATATATATCTAGTTCAAAAAATATATTGAATAACAATATTATGCTATATTTTTTTCTTACGTTTTCTCACTAACTTCTTAAAAGTTTTCCATTTTAAAAATCTAGATATAACTTAATATAATATATATAAAGTAAAACAATGTTCAATCCTATTTTAAATATATTTTTAATGTGGCGATGATGTGAATACATTAATTTTGTTTATATTTGACATGTCAATGTATTCCATATATAATATATGTAACTCGCTACAACATATTTCCACATTTGTCTTTTCTTTATGTCAACATATTTCCATATATAATATACATCTAACTCTCTATATTAATTTTGTAACTTCCTATAGTAGTATATAATTTTGTAACTCTTTATCTATTTAATTTTACTCCTTTTACCTATGTCAACATATATACATGTACATAATATTCTATCAATATTTATTTTAATACCTATATAAAAATATTATATTAGTTCATCTTTTGTAACTCCATATCTAATTTTGATAAATATTCAATCTATATATATGTATAGTTTTTTTATTAATTTTTGTAACGCCTTATTTTAATACGCACTTTTTGTACTTCTTTGCATATGTTTTTTCTAATAGTTTCTTTTAATATTTGTCATTTGTATTCTTAAATTTCATTTTTTGAATAATTATGGACAAACACATGCAAGCACAGGCACACACACATATACACATTTATATATATGTATGTATAACTAGATATATACATAAGTCTATTTGTCAATATAATTTAATTAACATGTCTTGCTTAAGTTAAAAATCCTATCAATAGTTTATATTAAAAATAATTTATTATTTTAAAATAGAACAATATTTGTCTTTTTTTTCCCTCCCTCTCCACCTCTATAGAATCATTCTCTTTGTGAATTAAGTTTTTTTTTTTCTAAAAATGCATATATTTTATAATACTTATATTGTTTTATCATATCTTTAATTTTAATATTTATGAACCAAGATAATTTAGAAAACAAATGAGCCTTGATTTACATACTTTTTAATGTAGCAGTGATGTGGATAATTTAATTTTATCTATTTTTTTCATGTCAGCATATCTTTATATTTGATACACTATCAATATTTATTTTAATATTAACATAAAAAAACTATATTAATTCATTTTTATAACTAAATGTTCATTTTAGTAATGTAATACCCCTAAAATTTGGTATTTTGAAAATAAGGATTTAGAATTTAAGATATCTATTAGTCAAGTTTTAGGGCTCCAAAAACATAATGAAATGGACTCAATTGCAAGGAAATGAGAAGTTTTGGGGGTTGGATTGCAATTTGAGAAGATCTAATTGCACATTTTAAGAAGCTTTTGGGTTTTGCATGTAAGTATTTTAGTCAATGGGGTTAAATCGTAATTTTGGAAAAAAACTGCAATTGCCTATTTAAGGCTGATTGGAATCTTGGAGTTGATTTGCAAAGTTGAAAAGTTCAATTTAATAATGTGGCAAAACTCATTTCCATTCTTCACTATTCCTTTTTCTTCTTCTTTCTCCTTCTTCCCAACCACCAACTAAACCCCCGGTGAACTCCCTTTGACAACCTTTTTAACCAACCAAACCAACCATAAACCTTATCCTCACTCACACCTCTAGCTCCTTAGTAGCACCACCAGGCAAGGCTAGAAAGCTTTCTCAACGAACCTCAAGAAAGTAGTCAAGAGTGTTTTCACAGTGAGTTGATAGATTTCTTATTTTTGGGCAGCTAAACTTAGAATTGAGGCTATGGTTTGGTAAAGCTGAGTGAAGGGAGCATGGTGGTGAGCTTGCATAGGTGGTCGATGCAGCATTGGTGACGAAAAATGGAGAAAAATGTACGGCAGTAAAGGGTGGTGGCAGCAGGTTTAGAGTGGGTTTTGAGGACCCTCCCAGTGTTAAAACTTGGAACAACGTAAAAATTTGGAATCAAGAGCTCGAGACGAGCATTTCGATGGTAGTAGCCAGATTTTTTGGTGGTTTCGGTTAGCGGCACTGCTCCAACAACCTTCAACCAATTTCTTCTCCTTGCTCTGATGATCGTAATGGTGTTCTTGGTTTGTGGTTTTGAGATTTTGACTGAGAAATATTGGGTAAAATACTAGTTAATTGAATAATTTGATTCCTGATTAAATCTGAGTAAATCGTTAGGCTTATTTATGTTGCAAATACAAGTTAATTAGTCCAAAATTATGATTTGGGATCGAGAATTTAGACATGCATGAGTATATACATATCGAAGCCAGAGAAATTAATTGGTGTTATTCTATGTAAACTATAGGTTATATATTATACTAAGTATAGAAAACCCTAATTTTATGTAACTAGGATTTAATCGACTAAAGTTTGGATTTTATTGGCAACTAGATTGCTATGATCAATATCGAGTATCAATAGGATAATTACTTAGAATTAGGCTATTATGGGTATGATTCTAAGTATTGATGATCGTTAGGAATGATCATAGATATTAATATAAGGCTATTTTTTTGAATTGGTGATGGAGGTTTTAACCCTGATGACCAGTAAAGTTTGACTGTGTCGATGACGTGATTAAGGTGGGGATCCGCCAACCTAGTAATTTCTTGAGTAAAGCAATATTATTGTGATTATACCATGTGTAGTTTAGTTGATCTAACACCTATCCTTGCTATTGTTCTTGTTATCGATTAACAACCAAACCTTGCAATGTTCTATTACTTGATATTCGATTTGATTATCATTTATTGTTGCTATTTGAACCTTGTGAGGTTCTATTGCTTGACATCCGATCCAGTGATCATTCATTGTTGCTGTCTGAACTCTGTGAGGTTCTATTGCTTGATATCTAATATGATTAACGTTTAGTGTTCCTATCAGAACCTTATGAGGTTCTATTGCTAGACATTAGATCTAGTTATCATTCATTGCTGCTATCTGAACCCTGTGAGGTTCTATTACTTGACATTCGATTTGGTTATCATTCATTGTTGCTATTTGAACCCCTATAAAGGGTCTACCAATCGATATTTGCTTTGCTTAAAGCTTACTCATAAATTGTTGTACCCCTGTAAGGGTCTACCAACCTGGCTTTGATTTATATCTACCTATTCTTGTGAAAAAAACACTTGTGAGGGTTACTTTCTAATTCTGTTTTTGTTTCTTCTATGTTCTGGCGCCCAAAACTTCTATCTGTTATAGGCCATCTGACTATTCTGTCATTGGCACCATTTCGTTATTTGATTGTTCTGTTATTCAATTATTCTGTTATCTGTTCGTTTGATTATCTAAGTCTAAATTTGAATGGTATTATGAATTTGTTCTATTAGCAATTTGTAATGTACCAAGCTGTTACGCTTAGGTAAGTTGATTTGTTGGTATGCTATTGATTCATTCTATTAGTAATAAGTTCTATACCAAGCTGATATGCCTGGGTAAGTTATATACCAAGCCGATATGCCTGGGTAAGTTTTGTACCAACCTATGCTTAGGTAAGTTTTGTACTAGGTTATTGTGTTTGGGTAAATTTTGTACCAGGTTGTCACGCTCAAGTAAGTTTTGTACCAGGTTGTGTCGCTTAGGTAAGTTTTGTACCAAGCTATACTTGGGTAAGTTTTGTACCAGGTATAGTGTTTGGGTAAATTTTGTACCTAGTTGTCATGCTCGGTTAAGTTCTATTTGATTTGTATAAGTTATGTACCAGTTAGTTATGCTTGGGTAAGTTCGTTTAATCAATATAAATTTATTTTGATACATTTAAGTAAGTTTAGTTCAATTTGATCGATATAAGACTATTATGATATTTAACTTTATTCTGATCATCTGTATTCTGATTGTTTTTTTACCGAATTCAATCGTATTCTAATTGATTGATTGTTTTCAGACTGTCTAACTATTTCTTAACTGTTCGACTATATCTTAATATGTTCTATTTGACTGTTAAATTATGATCTATTGAGCTAATTCGTCCTCGATAGATCCCTATTACATGTGATTACAATTATCCCTCACTAAGTACTTCGGACTTACCCCTCTATTTACCTTAATTTTCTCAGACAGGATCAGGTGAAGAACTTGGATTTTAGTCTTGGATTGATGAATGGGATTTTACAATAGAATGGAAGTGTGTATATGCATATGGATTTTCGTAAGTGCTGAGCTTTATGTTAGAAATGTTTTGACATATAAGACTGGGTTATGACTTAAGGCATGTAAATTATTATGTTGGATGTTAAGAAGCGGTTAATGGTATGTACCTTGTGATTGAATGAGGCTGGTTAAGTTTGGAATCCGCTGCTATATGTTTTTGATGAAATTTAAAAAAATAAAAAATAAAAATTATCTAAGGGGCTTATTTATTATATTGCTTATTTATGAGCTTGAATTAAGATTGATATAAAGTGGTGCCTCAACTTAGGTACTATCCCAAGTACATGCACTAGAAGTAAATACTCAATATATATACACATGAATATATATATATATATAACATTTTAGAATAATTTTTATAACTCTCTTTACCAATATATATTTTTTGTAACTCCTTATTAATTATATTGTCTAATATTTATGTTTTTTAATATAATTATGGACGAAGATATACATATGTGTGTATCAATATATTGTTGCACATATATGTAAGTGTATCGATCAATATTGCAATTTAATTAATATGCCTTGCTCCATGTATATTGTGCATATATAAACCTTTTATATAGAGAGTATTATAGTATAATGGAATTTATTATAATTTAATTTTAAGCATTATATTATGTTATTCCATGAGTTACCTATTATCCATAATTTAACATAAGTAAGCTAAATCATAGTTGAGAATATAAGGGCCTGTTTGGTTGTGAATTGGGGCATTTTGTCAAGATTTTTTGGCAAAATGGTTTTGGGGATGTGGGATTGAGGATTGTGAAGATTATTTATTTGTGTTTTGGATGGTAGATAGAGAATGAATTAGGAGAAAATTATTTATTTATTTGTATTTTGGGAGAAAACAAAATGTCACGTCAATAACTTTTTTGTTGGATTGGTAGGGTGAAATAAGTATTTTAAAATTATTTATATATGTGTATATATAGATTGTATGAGTTGTAATATGTGTATATATTTGTAATGATGAGACAATTGATTGAAACTTTGGGAAATGTGTTGGGAGTGTGAATAGTAGGAATTGTTTGGGGATAAATTTTGTACTTTGTGAGTGGTGGAGAAAAATGTGCATTGTTTGTTTGTTTAAATTTTGAGAGTTGAAAAATATATTGAGAATTTCTAAACAAACAAGGCCAAAATATATGTACTAGAATATTATAAACTTACAATATGCTAGTTAAAAATATTTAAAAAAAAATAGTTGTCTTCTTTTTTCTCCAACTCTATACGATCATTTTCTTGGTACGTTAAAATTTAATTTTTTTTCTTGAATATGCTTATATGAGTAATACTCATATATTTTTCTAATCTTTTAATTTTTATTCTAATGAATCAAGATAATTTATTAAAAAATAAATTTGAAGTCTCAATTTTATGGTAAATTAAAATATTTGTCTTCTATTACCTAAGTTTATTTTTCAATGTTGAAATTTTTTGTGCAAATTATGTCAATGTTAAAGTGATTTTCATTATTTTATTTTCAACTATATTTCAAGGACAATTTATTGAATATATAAAATGATTTAACATTTAGTTATTAACTTTTGTGTAGAAATAAATCAATGTATGGAATTTGATGTGATGATACATTAATCATATTCATATAAGAATTGTCATGTCTCAATTTATATCAATAAAGTTTTTAATTTTTAGGTGTTATATTTGTAATATTTATAAAAAAAAATATTAATATCTAAATTATAGTTAAAATTAAACAAAATAGAATTTTAAATTATTTACCCAATGCAACGCATGGGCTAATAACTAGTATATAGAATAAAATAATGCTCAATTCTATTTTAAAAATATTTCTTAGGTGGCAATGATGTGGATAGGTTAGTTTTGTTCAATTTTTATATAAATATATTCCATTTATAATGTTTGTAACTCTCTATAACATATATATTTTCATATTTCTCTTTTCTTCTTGTTAATATATTCACATGTGTAGCATATAAGTAACTTTCTATATTAATTTTCGTAACTTCTTATTATATTGTTGATTTTGTTCCTTTTATCTTGGTCAATTTATATATACATATATAATATTCTATAAATATTTATTTTAATATTAATGTAAAAGAATTATATTATAAGTTCATCTTTGGTTACTCCATGTCTTATTTTGATAAATATTAAATATATATATCTATTAATATATGACTTTTATATTAATTTATGTAACTCCTTATTTTAATGCATAATTTTTGTACTCCTTACTATATTGTCTAACAATGTTTTATAATATTTGTTATCTACATTCTCAATTTTTTTTTGAATATTTATGGATAAACAAACACACATACACACACGTGTATATGTATGTGTGTACATTTAGGCATATATATAAGTCTATTTGTCAATACAATTTAATTAACCTATCTTGCATAAGTTAAAAATCCCTATATGTAGTTTATATTAAAACTAACCTCGTCATAATTTTTACTTTCAAAAATTAAATACTATCTATCTTCTTTTCCACATCTGTAAAATCATTCTCTTTATGAAAAAATATATTTTGCCTTGAAAATGCATGTCCTTTATAATGGTTTTGTTGTTTTTCCAATATTTTTAATTTTTATATTTATGAACCAGAATAACTTAAAAAAAAAATTGAGTCCTAATTTAAATATTTTTTTTATTTGTCAGTGACATGGATAAATTTATTTTATTCATTTTTGCCATGTCAATATATTCTAAGAGTTGATATATTATCAATATTTATTTTAATATTAATATGAAAAATTATATTTATTCATTTTTATAACTATATATTTCAATTTAGTAAATACTCAATTTATACATATATATTAATATATTTATAATTATTTTTGTAACTCTCTTTATCGATATATAATTTTAATAACTCCTTATATATTGTTTAACAGTTTTATTTCTATTATAATTATTGATGAACAAATACAAATTTAAATGCATATATATATATATTGCCGTGCATATATATATTAGATACTTTTATCAATACAATTTAATTATTATATATTGCCTCATATATATTGTGCATATATAAACTTCTCATATGTAGAGTATTATAATAATAATAAAATTTATTAAAATTTAATGTTAAATATTATATTATGTTATTCCATGACTTATCTCTTATTGCATAATTCAATATATTAATTAAATTAAACAATAGGTGAGAAAATTCCTAAATCTAAACTAAAAATTAAATATATGCACTAAATAACCTAAACATACAATTCACTATTTAAAAATATAAGAACATTTGGCTTCTTTTTATTCCCACCTCTATAAGATCATTCCTTTGGCTTGTTAAATTTATTTTTTCTTGAAGATGCATGCATGCATAATGCTCATATATTTTTTTTAATATTTTAATTTTTATGCTAATGAACCAATATACTTTATAAGAAAAAATGAAGTCAGAATTTTATGGTAAATTAAAATGTTTTATCTTCAACTACCTAAATTCATTTTTTACTATTGGATTCTTTAAATTTCTTCAAACCAAGTCAATGTTAAAGTGATTTTCTTTATTTTAATTTCTATTCTATTTTATGAATAATTTATTAGATTTATAAAGTGATTTAACTTTTAGTCATTAGTTTGTGGATGAATGAACTAATGCATGTCACTTGATCAAATGAAACACAAATCATATTTGTATAGAATATTGTATCTCTTATTTATATCATCAATTATATTATATTTAATAAATTCTTATTAATTTTTTAAGTGTTATATTTGCAATATTTATAAAAAATATTAATAATTATAATTAAATAATTAAATTAAATTAAATTTTAAATCTAAACTTATTGCCCGATGCAATACAAGGGCTAATAACTAGTTTATAATGAAATTAAAAACTTTAATTTTTTGTAACTTATTGAAATACAAAATCTTCAAATGAAATATCAATTTTATGTTATTAAATAATAATTTTTTCTTAAAATATTAAAAAAATTATCCTGAATCTCAGAAAATAAAATGAATATTAATTTAATAATTAATATATTTCCAGAACATATAACCAGACACATAGTAGACAAATACTAATTTGTACTACTATATGCAGCGCAATTTTGTCTTTTGTATTTATCCAATTGCACAATTCTAGCCAAATGCCAAATTCTTAGAATTTGAGTTTTTTCAATTAACAAATTTTATTAATCATTTATTACTTTTATATTTTATTTTAATACAATAAACTTATCTATTATAACTAACATATCATGTTATGTTTATCCAAATTTGCAATATAAGTTTTTATATTTTAAGATTATTCCAAAAATATCTATAATTATATTTTTATCTTGCAAAATAAGTTTATAATTTAAAAAAATTTTATAAGTGCCATATTAAGTACTCTTATCACAAAATTGTTTCTTAGAAACTTAACTTATCACAAGATTAACAAATAAATATTTTATTTATTTTATATGTAAATTTTGTTATTCTACAATCATTCTTTTCCATTTTATTTCTACATTAATATTCATGCTACAATTATATATTCTTAATTATCGGATCCCTATCCCCAGTTAACATAATATAATGAAGTTTTTTATCTTTCTTTCATTTTTTTTAGTTAAAGTCCATCCCATTAAAGTTTTTGATATTTTCTTACAACACATCTTTATATTGTTTTTGTTTCAATTTCATTCTAAAGTAATTAGTTATTCTTATGATATATTAAAATATTTTATCAATATTATTTTATTATTTCCTCATTGTTTGTTTAAAATTAAAGTTTTGAAGGCTAACTTGGGATTGTAATTTTCATATCACTTAAAAACATTAGCATGTAGTATTATTTATAAAAAAAAAATTTATGTACATGTAGGCAAATTTAGATCAAAATTTCATTGCTAAATTAATGCCTTTTACATAATTGATATATTTCAAATGTAGTAATTAATATTCACTTTGGTAATATTAATTATAAAAACTTAAATGGATATATGAAGAAATAAAATTATCTAATAAACATGAGCTTTAATTTATATATTTTTTCATTTAAAGAGTTAGTGTAACACCCCTAAAATTTTATTAATTTTATTTATAATATATAATTTTATTATAAATAAATTTTTTTGTAAATTTCGCATTATTAATTATTTTAAAAAGTTTCATGGGCTAAATTACAATTTTTGTAGACTTTTGAACAATTTGGAGTTAATCGCAATTTTCTAAAAAATTTGAGGTAAAATTGCATAATTTAAAATTTTATAATACATACAATGAAAAAAACATCAGATTTTGGAAATGGGCAAGGGCCCTTTTTCCTCATTTTTCCTTTCTTTTTTTCCTTCTTGCTTTTCTTTCTCCCTTTTCCTTTCTTTTTCTCCTTCTTCATCGAACCACCACCCCATCTCTGGCCAACTCTTCGGTGACCTTTCCACTCCTCCAAACCTAACAACCTCTTCCCCTCACCACCACCTATACCCTCAACTCCTCAAAACCACCAACTGAGCGGCGGAGCAGCGGCAGCGGGAGGTGACCAAGAAGGCCAACCCACAGTGGGAGCTGGGTTTCTCCATTTTCGACATTCATTCGCATTTCTAAGGGTTAGGATTGGAAGCACTTAATGTGAGGAACTTAATGGTGCCCTTGCATGGCGACTTTGATGACGGTTGGGCAGTGGTCAGAGCTTGATGGAGAAAAGAGAGAGTTGGTAGTTTTTGACTTGTTTCGGTGTCTACATTGCTTAGAATTGCAAACAGAAGGTAACATTGGAATCCTTAGGACGAGAGAAACAATTTGGTGGTGGAGTTGAGTTTTTTGACTGCAACGGATGACGGTCCGGCAGCGGCGGAAAGGCAGTCTCTTCATCTCGACATGGTGATCATCCTAGTGTTTTCGATTTGTGATTTCGAGCCTTCGTTAGTGAGATCGGATTTTTTTATTGATTTATTGCATGGTATATATGTGCATACATGCATGCAGTTGCTAGTCTTGTCCAGGTCGAGCCTTTGAGTCGACATATATATTTTGATAATTATTTTCCTATGCAATGAATAGAGAGATGAGATATGTGATTTTTGGACTCATATATTGGTTAATAATAAGTTGAATATAATTTTGATATTAGGTATCATTATAAATTAAATAGTGTTGGAATAGGAATTTGACTAGGGATTTATGCGTGAATGTTGAATCTGAAGAATTTTAACTTATGGCATATTTTCTTGATTAGGTGACAACGAGCTAGGCACCGACGAGTAATAGGATCGATTTTTGGCTGTTGCTATTTTGGACTACAAGAGGTGAGGGTTTCCCATTCTGGGTTATTATTTTGTTTAACTTGCTCCAAGATTGTTGAAAACCCCTGTGAGGGTCTCCCACTCTAGGTTGTTACTTGTTAAGCTACTCTTATTTATTGGTAACCCTTGTGAAGGTCTGTCAATCTGGCGTTATATTTCTTATCTATGGTTGTAATTGGCCCCTGTGTGGGTTTTACTATTTTTGAACCATATTCTAATATGTGTTTAAGATCTGTTTATTATTTATTATTTGACTTGATTACCCCTATGAGGGTTATTTCTTATGTCGGTTTTATTATCTATTCATTCTGGCACCCAGAACTTCTATCTGTTGTCTGTTATTCTGATATCTATCAGTCTCATATCTATACTATTTGTCTGTATCTGTTGCCTTGTCGACATATCTGTCAGCAGTTCTGTAATTATTGGACTTATTAGCATATCTGTTCTCCATTTACTATTTTCTATTGCCTTGGTGGCATACTGTTCTGTTCTGATCTGTTGATTTGAAACCAACAGTATGCTAGGGATTTCCCTTTGGGCATTTGTATAAATGATTATTCTGTGATCTATATAGTAATTATATGGGCCAAAGGCCATACTGGGCAACCTATTTGATTATGTAGGGGTATGCTAGGGATTTCTCCCTGGATGTCATTAGTATGCTAAAAATTTTCCCCTGAGTGCCAACCTTATGCTAGGGATTTCCTCCTGGGTATGAGCAACACGCTAGGAATTTCCCACTACGTATCAACAATACGCTATAAAGTTTGTATAGGTATCTGCCACATACCAAGCTATTACACTTAGATAAATTATCTGTCTATCTAGTATATGGTAAATCTACAATGCATGTCTTATAGCCTTTTCTTGGAATGCATATGCTATGGGTTTGATTTGCCTAAATAATTTCTGTCTGTCTATAATATGTTCCTAGAGCAATAAGGCAGAAGAGTTTCCTATTTGCTTTTCCATATTGTCTATCTATTTTTTCCAAATTCTATTATATTCAGTCTGAAAAATTATATTTTATCGAGTTTAGTTTCTCCTCGATAAACACTGTTGTTACTTGTACATATCCTTCACTAAGTTATTGAACTTACCCCCTGTATTTCATAATCTTTTAGATAGGGATGGGCTCTGGTGGACGCCAAGTTTGGAATGAAGTATGTAGTTGTTTTGTAATAGAACTGGAGCCAAAACTAAGTATGGAACTTGTAACTGTTTGGTTGACCTTAGAAACATTGTGATGTATATATTTTGTTTGAAGATTGTAGTATAAAATGAAAATGATGGCTTAATCTGTCAGAGACTGTAAGATAACTTAGTTCCTTAAACTCTTTTGATATATCCATTTTATGGTTTTTTAGTATTATTGGAGTTATATCAGTGTTAATATTGAGATGTTTGAATTTATAGGCCTACTGTTGAATTATAACTCTGAGAAATAAGTTTGAATCAGAGTAATGCCTCAGCTAAGGTGCTGTCCTGAGAAAGGGCGCTACAGAGGTGGTATCAGAGCCTAGGTTTAGATAACCTGGGTGTGAACGTGTGATAAAACTCTCAATGAACTCTAATTGGGTTATTTCGAATGTACATGTAAAGTATTGATAGGATTGTTAAGTCATAGCAAGACCGATGAGTATAGTAGGATCTTAAGGGTTGGATTTAGAATTATATTGCTTGATTTTGTGGAGATGAATTCTTGAATTATTGTAGGATGGCCAGTGGATGTAACAAACGGAAGGCACTTACAAATGACCACAATGACAAAACCTTAGAGGATAAGATTAAAGAATTGAAAGAGGAAAGGAAGAATCTCAGAAAGAATTGTAGGACTTTGAAAAAAAAATGTTATGGACAAAATGAGCATCTCCATCAGGTTCAAAAAGAGGTGCGCACTTTGAAAGGAATGTTGGGTGCTCAGGATTATCTGCATGATCGAGTCATGGATGACCTTGAATGGGAGTGTCTTCAAGTTAATATTGTTGAAGCGCATGTCCAAGAGCTTCGCTCTTTGTGGGCTAACATAAAGGCAACATTTTAGGCCTTGTAGTCTGATTATAGAAGATCGGTACAAGTTCCTTACCCAGTTGTAGATAGGATGGGTCGAGTATTGGACTACTACTACAGAGCAATCGATCAAGCCATTAGAGTTGGTCCTAGAATAGACATAGAGGTCAGTCCTTCAAGCATTTGTTAGATCCCCGCTTCTAATCAAAGACAGGGTCAATAGCAACAAGAACAAGCACCAAAACCTAAGGTTAAACCAGAGGCTGAACTAAAAAAGGAATCAGAGAAGGAGTTTGAGGAGGAACCAAAAGAAGCCCCCAATGCAGATGTCAACCCAGAACCTCCAGTCGTGGCACCACTTGAGATAGATGATGAAGAAAATCAGTGGATGACAGATGAGACGAGTGAACTATTTGATATCGCTGATGAGGAGGAAGATTAGATGCAAGTCTTGGCATTGTAGTATTTTAGTATGTTGGCAGAGCTGTATTTAACGACTCCTAATCATCAACCCTTGTAATCATAGCCGACAACTTTATAACTATGATTGATATCTTTTTTTCTTTTTTCCTTTGAATGTCCTATCATTTTATCTTCGACTGGGCCTTTCGTTAGCATAGCCAATTTTGCTACCTTTGATTTGTATATACGCTTTTGTAATATGCTATTGCTAACCTATATTATGCTAATGTATGACTCTTAGGGAAAATTATTTTTAACCTTTCTTTCCTGTTATGAGTTTTGAAAGTTTACTTAAGTTATATTATTTTCTTTACTAAAACCTGAATTATTGAAGTGGTATTGAGAATTGGGATATTGACTTCAACTTTCAATTTCAGGTTGATATATTCCTGAAATCTTGAGACAGTGATGGCATCTCGTGATAGTGTCCCTAGTCTTGCACTATCCCAATTTGGACAGTAAGGAAAACCTCCTAGGCAGCAATTTCAAGACCATCGTGCCTTAGATAAGGAGTTCTGACTCATTTTTAGGCTGAGCAGAGAAAGAAGGTATCACAAACTCCTTTAGTTAGGCAGCCAATGAGACCTACGTATCAGAGGGTGCTAAAAGTTGGCCACCAGTTCATCCTATGGTTGAAGATCGAGCTCTAGAAAGGTTCCTTTATTTTCAGCCCCCTAAGTTCCATAGAGAACTAGATGACCAAAAGGCTGAAGAATGGGTTGAAAACTTTGAGGCTATATTTAATACTCTACACTACCCCAATGAACAAAAGGTTTGGTTTGCCATATTTCTCCTAGTGGGATATGCTAGAGGTTGGTGGAAAATGATAGATCATCGTTAGACAACCTCAAAAACCTAGAGGACATGGGACAATTTCACTAAAGAATTCATGGATAAATATATACCCCTAGTGATCAAGTAGTCTAAGGAACATGAGTTTATGAATTTAATCCAAGGAAATCAGACTGTTAGTCAGTATGCGGCAATCTTCAGCCGGCTCATCCCATATGCGCCTTATATTTGGAATGATGAAAGTAGACAAATTCAATGATTTACTCAAGGACTACGGTTAGAGTTGAGACAGAGTTCTGCCATCTTTGATCTATCAAATTTCAACATAGCAGTCAGTAAGGCATTGCAGCTAGAATTAGAGCTGTAGAAAATTAGAAAAACAAAAAAAAAGGGTAAAAAGAAACTGTAGAGGTCACAAGCTGAGGGTGTGACTTAGAGGACTACTCGGACAAATGGGATAGTGAATCGGGCTCCAAAAAAGATATTGGTACTATGTGGATTCTGTAGGTCAGCAGGGTATGAGGAAGTGAATTGTTGGCAAAAACAGGATAAATACCTATGGTGTGGTAATAGCCAACATCTTCTGAAAGATTGCCTAGGGAAGAAAGGCCTAATTCTGACAGAAGAAGAAAAGTAGAAAATCTAGGTCCGTACTAATGCCCTCACTAGAAAAGATGCACCAAACACTAATAAGATAGTAGAAGGTATGATTACTATCTCCAAAACTCTTGGTAAAGTGTTATATGATCCCAGTGCTTCCTATTCTTTTATATCTATTGAATTCTCTACAAAATTGAATATGAAACCTAAAACATTGGTATATCAAGTAGAAGTGAGAACACCTTTAGGGGTAGGACTAGTCACTGATGTCATGTATCAGGATTGCCCGATTGTGATTGAAGGTTGAGTGTATCTAGCCAATTTAATACAAATGCTTATACAATGATATTATGTAAATCTTGGAATGGATTGGCTGTACAACCACCAAGCACAAGTGAATTGTTTCACTATGTGCATAACACTTAGGGGAGAAATGTTGATTTCTTCACATTTTTCCATAGATAAAACCTCTCCGATATTAATCATATCAGCTATAGAAGCTAAGTGGATTCTGAATGAGGATGGGAAAGGATTCCTGGCATACCTCATCAGCAAACCTCAAGACACAATCAGAATTGACAAAGTAGAAGTGCTAGCGGAATACCCTGAAGCATTTCCTAAGAAGCTAAACTCACTACCCCCTAATAGGGAAATAGAATTTGTTATTCATACTCTCTTAGGGGCTATGCCATTTTCCAAAACTCCATACCGAATGGCACTTGCCGAACTTAAGGAATTGAAAAATTAGCTACAAGAGTTGTTAGAAAAGAAGTTTATTAGACCTAGCGCTCTGCTTTATGGAGCTCTAGTATTGTTTGTTAAGAAAAAAGATGGGTCTATGAAAATGTGCATCAATTATCGATAATTAAATAAGGTTACTATTAAGAACAAGTATCCACTAGCCTACGTGGAAGAGTTATTTGACCTTTTGTAGGGAACAAGAATCTTCTCGAAGTTGGATTTAAGGCAAGGGTATTATCAGCTAAAGATCAAAGAAGAGGATATTCCAAAGACAACTTTCAATTCTTGATATAGCCACTACGAATTTGTGGTAATGCCGTTCGGCTTAACCAATGCCCTAACAACATTCATAGATTTGATGCACTAGATATTTAGACCTACTTAGATCAATTTGTGGTCATCTTTATTGACGACATCTTGGTTTTCTCTAAGTCTAAAGAGGAGCATAGGAAACACTTACACATAGTTTTGAAGACCCTAAGAGAACATTAGATGTATGCTAAATTCAGTAAATATGTGTTCTAGATAGAGAAAGTAGCCTTTCTGGGTCATGTAATCACCCAAAATAGGATAGAAGTTAACCCTTTGAAGATAGAGATAATTGTCAATTAGAAAAGACCTGAGCATGTTATAGATATTTAAAGCTTTCTGGGATTAGCTGGTTACTATCGAAGATTTGTTCAAGACTTCTCCAAGATAGCTAGCCCATTAACCAAGTTGACCTAAAAAGACGAGCCATTTATTTGGAATGAAGAGTGTGAGAATAGCTTCCAAGAACTGAAGAACCGTTTAACTACAATACCAGTATTAACCCTTCCAAATGGGTTGAAAGATTTTGTGGTATATACAAATGCCTCATATAAGGGGTTAGGATGCTTGTTAATGCAAAAAGGGCGTGTTATTGCCTACGCATCTAGGAAGTTAAAGCCTCGTGAGGACAACTACCCCACACATGATCTAGAGTTGGCAATAGTTATCTTTGAACTGTGGAAATGAAGGCACTATCTTTATGGGGCTACATTTGAAGTGTACATAGATCATAAAAGCCTTAAGTATCTATATTCACAAAAGGATTTGAACATGAGACGTTGAAGATTGATGGAATATTTGGAAGATTATGACTTTTCCATCAATTATCATCCTGAAAAAGCAAACGTAGTAGCCAATGCTTTGAGTTGAAAAGCAGGAATGGCTCATCTAAAAGTTACAAAGACATCAGAAAAGTTGAAAATAAGTGTCATGATAAGACTAAAACAACAAGTTTAGATTGTAGGAGTGAGAGTACAATCGAAACTGTATGAAGAAATTCGGCAAGCTTAAGCCAAAGAGAATTGGATGTTGAAATAGAAAAAGATGGTTAAAAGCTCTGTAGAGTCTAAATTCATCATGGTTAGCCAATGTATCTTACTCTATAGAAACAGAATTTGCATACCAGAAAAGATGAAGGAAAAGAAATTGGAAGAGGCACATCGAACAAGATACACCATACATCCTAGAGGAATGAAGATGTACCAAGACTTAAAGAAACAGTTTTGGTGGAACGATATGAAGAACGATGTAGCAAACTTTGTGCAAAAAAGCTTGACCTGTCAATTAGTGAAGATAGAACACCAATGATAGTTACGTTTGTTGCAGCCATTTCCTATCCCAGATTGGAAATAGGAACAAGTGACTATGGACTTTGTGACCAGTCTGCCAAAGGCCAGATGAGGTTATGACAATATTTGGGTAGTAGTAGATCAACTAACAAAGTCCTCACACTTTCTACCAGTCGGGACTGACTATAAGGTCGAGAAATTGGCAAAATTATACCTGAAGGAGATTGTTAGATTGCACAGAATCCCAGTGAGTATTTTGTCTGATAGGGACCCTAAATTTATATCAAGACTTTGGAAGAGTTTACAGAGATATCTGAGAACAAGATTGCAATTTAGTTCAACTGCTCATCATCAGACCGATGAACAATCAAAAAGAGTTATTCAAATTTTGGAGGATATGTTACGAGCTTATGTTCTGGACTTTGGTGGAAGTTGGACTCAACATCTGCCTCTAATTGAATTTTCCTATAACAATAGCTATCAATTTGTTATTCAAATGGCACCATATGAAGTATTGTACGGTCAAAAGTGATAATCCCCACTATACTAGGATTTATCGAAATATAAAGGTATCACTAAAAAGTTTCCAGGGATTATAAGGCCTGAACTAATCCAAGAGACTATAGGAAAGGTGCATATAATAAAATAATAGATGAAGGCTGCTCAGGATTGATAGAAGAGTTATGTTGATAGATGGAGAAAAGACCTGAAATTTGAGGTTGGTGACCAAATGTTTCTCAAAGTGTCACCATGGAAAGGGATTCGAAGAATAGGTAAATGTGGAAAACTAAGTCCAAGATACATGGGGCTATATGAGATATGTGAAAGAATTAGACCAACGGCTTATCGTTTAGTGTTACCCCAGAGTTTAGTCAAAATATATGATGTCTTTCATATGTCGCAACTACGGAAGTATTACCCAGATCTATCTCATATCATATCTCATGAACAGATGGAACTACAAGGAAACCTAACATACGAGGAGAAACCAGTTCATATTATAGATAAAAAGTTCTGAGAGCTTAGGAATCAAAAGATTCCTTAGGTGAAGGTGTTGTGGCACAATCATAATGTTGAGGAAGCAACTTAAGAATAGGAGGATCTCATGCACCAACAATATCCTGAGTGTTTCAATATTCAAGTGAGAATCTTTAGACCAAATTCCTTTAGGGGGGAGGTCTGTAACACCCCTAAAATTTAATTAATTTTATTTATAATATATAATTTTTACATTAATAAAATTTTTTATGAATTTCACGTTATTAATTATTTTAAAAAATTTTGTGGGCGAAATTATAATTTTTGTATACTTAATTGTGTAGACTTTTGAATAATTTAGGGTTAATCGCAATTTTCTACAAAAATTAGGGTAAAATTGCATAATTTAAAATTTTATAATAAAAAAATGAAAAAAACATTAAATTTTGGAAATGGACAAGGGCTTTTTTCCTCATTTTCCCTTTCCTTTTCTTTCTCCCTTTTCCTTCTTCTTCACTGAACCACTACTACCATCTTCGGCCAACTCTCTGACAGCCTTTCCACCCTTCCAAACCCACCAACCTCTTTTTCTCACCACCACCAACACCCTCAACTCCTCAAAACCACCAACCAAATGGCAGAGCAGCAGTAGTGGGAGGTGACCAAGAAGGCCAACCTATGGTGGTAGCTAGGTTTCTCCATATTCGGCGCCCACTCGCAATTCTAAGGGTTGAGATTAGAAGCAGTCGATGTGAGAAACTCAATGGTGCCTTTGCATGGTGACTCCGACAATGGCAGGGCGGTGATTAGAGCTTGGTGGAGAAAGAAGAGAGTTGGCAAATTTAGGCCCATTTTGGTGTCTACGTGGCTCGAAATTGAAGATGAAAGATAGCATTGGAATCCTCACAATGAGAGAAATAATTTGTTGGTAGAGTTAAGTTTTTCGACAGCTAGTGGTGGTGACAAAGAGGTAGTCTCCGCATCTCAATGCAATGATCGTCCTAGTGCTTTTGATTTGTGATTTTGAGCCTTTGTTAGTGAGATTTGATTTTTTTATTAATTTACTGCATGTTATATATATATGCATGCATGCATACAGTTGCTAGTCTTGTTCAGGTTGAGCTTTTGAGTCGATATATGTATTTTGATGATTATTTTCCAATGCAATGACTAGGAAGATAAGAGATATAATTTTTGGACCCGTATGTTGGTTAATAATAAGTAGAATATAATTTTGATATTGGGAATCATTATAAGTTAAATAGTGTTGGAATGGGAATTTGACTAAGGATTTATGTGTGAAAGTTGAATTTGAAGAATTTTGATTCTTGGCATATTTTCTTGATTAGGTAACGACGAGCTAGGCATCGACGAGCAGTAGGATCAATTTTTAACTATTGTTGTTTAGGAATGTAAGAGGTGAGGGTCTCCCACTCCGGGCTATTGCTTTGTTTAACTTGCTCTGAGATTGTTGAAAACCCAATGAGGGTCTCCCACTTTAGGTTGTTGCTTGTTAAGCTACTTTTATTTGTTGGTAATCCCTATGAGGGTCTACCGATCTGGCGTTGCATTTCTTATCTGTGATTGTAATCGGCCCCTGTGTGGGTTTTACTATTTTTTAACTATCTTCTGATCTGTGTCTGAGATTTGTCTGTTATTTGTTATTTGACTTGATTACCCCTGTGAGGGTTATTTCTAATGTCGATTCTATTTTTTGTTCATTCTAGCTCCCAAAAGTTCCTTCTATTGTCTGCTATTCTAATATATATCAGTCTTTTATCTATATTGTCTGTCTATATGTATTGCCTTATCAGCATATCTATTATCAGTTCTGTGCTTATTGGAAGTGATAGCTTATTTGGTCTTCGTTTACTATTTTTTATTGCCTTGGTCGCATACTGTTCTATTATGTTCTGATCTGTTGATTTAAAATTGATAGTGCGCTAGGGATTTCCACTTGAGCATCTGTATAAGTAGTTATTCTATTATTTCTATGGTGATTATGTGGGCCAAGGGCCATATGAGGTGATCTGTTTGGTTATGTATGGGCATGTTAGAGATTTTCCCCTAGATGTCACTGATACGCTAGGGATTTCTCTCTGGGTGCCAACCGTACACTAGGGATTTCCCCCTAGGTATCAATAGTGCGCTGTACAGTCCATATAGACATCTGCTACATACAAAGCTGTTATGCTTAGGTAAATTATCTGTCTGTTTGGTATAAAGTGAATCTACAATGCATGTCTCACAATCTTTTCCAGGAATGCATATGCTTTGGGTTTGATTTGCCTAAATAATTTTTGTCTGTCTATAATCTGTTCCTAGAGTAATAAGGTAGGAGAGTTTCCTATTTGCTTTTCCATATTATCTATCTATTTTTTTCGAATTCTATTATATTTAGTTTGAAAAATTATGTTTTATTGAGTTGAGTTTCTCCTTGGTAAATACTGTCGCTACTTCTACATATCCCTTACTAAGTCGTTGGATTTACCCCTTTGTATTTCATAATCGTTCAGACAGGGATGGGCTCTGGTGGATGCCAAGTTTGGAATGAAGTATATAGTTGTTTTATAATAGAATTGGAGCCGAAACTAAGTATGGAACTTGTAACTATTTGGTTGACCTTAGAAACCTTGTGATGTATATATTTTGTTTGAAGATTGTGGTATAAGATGAAAACGATGGCCTAATCTATTAGAGACTGTAGGATAACTTAGTTCCTTGAACTCTTTTGATATATCCATTTTGTGGTTTATTTAGTATTGTTGGAGTTATATCAGTGTTAATTTTAAGATATTTGAATTTATGGGCCTACTATTATATTATAACTCTGAGAAATAAGTTTGAATTAGAGTAGTACCTTAGCTCAGGTGCTGTCCTAAGAGGGGGCACTATAGTTAGATATTTTTCTTTTTTAATTTAATTAATTTTACCCAAAAAAATCTCAAAATTTATCCAAATAAAGTAGTTGATGACTAAATTATTTCAAAACAATGACTAATTTTTCATATTTAATGAATTTTTTGGGGGGTATTTATATAGATGTAATCACTTTAGATTAGTTGAAGTAGTATAAGATTCAATTGTTTCTAATAAAAAAATTATTAAATAAATAAAACTATTCAATCATTTGATCAAATAAATTATCTTACTCAAAGAATTATTTTATAGACAACTTATAATTTAAATATATATAATTTTATATAATTTATATTAAATATTTCAAAAGTAAAATAAAAATATTTAACATTCATAATTATCTCATAGCATCTTGACTTACTTAAAAAACTTTACAATTTATCTATTACTTATGAAAAAAAATAGACAAATATTTATTAAATATATCAAATCATGACTTTTTTATTAAGGAGTTATAAGTTTGAAAAATGAATAACTATAAATTTATTGATATTTAAGTCCTCAATTTATCAAAATCTTTAAATTTAATTACTTTTACAAGAATATTTTTAGATAAAATTATATATAGAATATAACAAATAATTTAATTTGAAAACTTTTTCAAATATAAAAAGTTATTTCTCACAATAGCCATAAACTCTGAACTTTATTTATCTTATTAGTTTAAATCATTTTAGCTTTTTCGCAATATAATCATAAATATTTTATTTTTAATTATTTGAAATAAATTTTTTTATATGATATATATATATATATGGTTGACATAGTTGAAAATTTTCAAAAGCTTGATAGATGACCACTTAAATAGCAAATGATATCAATTTTTATATCTTTTAGTATATTTACTTACACAAATTTATTATAATATCGCGTACTTCTGTTTCAGTATTGTTTTTATAATAATTCATAAAAAATTATTTTTACATGGATTAATGATGTTATGTAAAAAAGTTTGAAAGTTCATACTTGATTGTTTGTAGCATGGAAACAGATTACCTAACAAATCCCTGGGAACAATTTAAAAAAAAAACGATATCTTGGTAACAAAAATTGCCTAGAAGTTTGAGGACTTTTAATGCTGTACTCTATCCTTGAACAAGCAGTCTTCACTCCAAGCAAGACTACCCTTGCTCCTTTCCTTTCTCCATTGCATCTCCTTCCTTGCTTTGTTCATATTGAGTCTAAGGCAAAGTAGTTTGTTTGTCTAATTTAACTACCTGACAAAAGGTAATACAGTTTCATTTCCATAATTATTTATGGACTATATCCCTTCTGCCAATGAAATGAACGCATGTGAAGCCCATTTTTAATGCTTTTCCAATCCAAAAGCCCTCACAAAGAGAATAAGATATTGCTCCCCATCCCTCTGTCTTTACCTACTTTGCTAATTTTCCTTGCAAGCGAGGCTAAGGCGTGTGAGTAAGAAACCTAAGAGAAAATTCATCTCAACTTGCAGGCCATTTTTTTCTAATGTTATACAGGAAAGTGCTGGCAATAATAAAAAGGAAGGGGTTTATTTAGCTGTTGCGATTACCACCTTCTTAGTCAATGGGACATAACAGGTTCGACATCTACTACAGAAGAGAGAATTCAATAATCACGCCTCCACTAGGCGGCATGTGGAATGACCGAGAGTGGACCTTTTTGGATATATAATTCCAGTCAAGGTAAAATTATGGGAACAACTGTTTGACAAAAAATGATTTGTGAGAGTAAGCATCTATTTAATTATTCATACATTTTCATGTACTTATAAAAAAAGTTTGTAAGAGATTGATACTTTATTTTAAATTGAATATTAAAAATTTATTTATTATTTTATTCATCTACATAATTTATGTAATTTGATGATTTTAGAAATAATAAAATAACTGCATATATAAATAAAATAAATTAATTTTATTTGTCAGAGTTATATGAAATATTAAAAGATATTTTAGTTTATAAAACTCACATATTACAAAATATTATTGAATTAGTTATCAAATAATACTCAATGTAATCAAGTTATTTTCATAGATAAAGTATAAAGAGATTATATGTTTACCCTAACAAAAAAATACTTAACGTTTAAAATTATTGAATAGCATGAAAATTGTAATTGTAAGTTTCAAATTATTAAGAAATCATACAGAAAAGATTTATATTTAAAAAAACCATTTGCTTATTTATCATATCAAAATACAAATGGATAAATATATATGTTTAAAAATGTATCTAGTAAAATATTTTGCTCTATTTTATTTTCTTAATTTTTTTCATTTCTTTTTTTAAATTTTATCATTTTAAATTTTTTATATAATTTTTAAACTTAAAATTAGCAACTCTTGATATTCTACAACTTATTTAAGTATGAATTGTCTTCAAACATAATATCTTTAGTTCAAGTATTCACATTAGTTTGTTTAATTAGTAATGATTTTTTTTTCTTAAATGCGAAAAATAATTATAATTTTTTTTAATCATATGAAGCAAAATAAGTATTATTATAAAATAAAATTTTCTAATACTAAAGTTATTTTTATGTACTGCGCCCAATACATGCTAGTACTTGAATATAGAAAAGATTTAAATTCAACAAATCCTGAAATCTCAATCTTGTTCTTTGGACAAAATCCAGTGGTTAAGTTGGGTGCATGTAAGTCCATGCAACAAATCAATAATAAACAAAGACTTATTTGGGAGCGTAACTAACGTGGGTTCAACGGACTCAAATTATTTTGTAAAGTCCGTGGAGGTGGGCTAATTAAAATGACGTGAATTACATGCTAGTAGGGTTCAACATATTTGTTAAACGAATTACATGTCCGCTTGAGATAACATATATATTTAATTTTGTTGTACTGTTCATATATATTTGATGATGAATATGGATTGCTTAAGCATGGCACTTTGCCTAGTTATCTTAAGCTCCACCGCACCTATCCTTGGTTCATCATCATCTTCAGTTGATTTAAAAGCTGAGGCCCTCATTTTAAATGGTTGGTGGGATACTCATAATCACAACGCCTCCAGTCATTGCAGGTGGCCTAGCAAAGCTTGTGACTATGGTGGAGATGTATGTTGTTGGGATAATGGGCTTACTGGATGCATCCCTACTCAAATTGGTGCATTAACACAGTTAAATTATCACATAGTCAATTTTGTAGCATATTTTTATCTCTCGAAAAACCTGTGAAATAGTCTGAAGTAGAGTTCGAGCGTCTAGGTAGTGTTACCAAGTACCAAGAGGGTTGAGAAACTTGGAAGAATAAATTTCAGTTAAACAGCTGATTTCCTGGTGTTAAAACCCAGTAAGGCGGAATATTTTACGGAATAGATAGGAATAATTTTTTCTCCTTCAAACAAACTTCAAAGCCTAGCTAATATAGTGCAGGCTCAGACCTTTTATCTTCCCTTAGTCAATGCTATAATTAATAACTTAAACTCCCCAGACACCACTTAACAGAAGGTGAGCTACAAAAACAACTTCCCACACAAATAAAATATTAGAAATAAGAAACAAGACTTTGACTAGAAAACAAAGAAATTGACTTATGACTAGAATTGTAATTTTAAAATTATTTCTTCTTCTGATGCTCCTGCATCAATTCCCTCGGGGTGAAGAGAAATTCGGTCTAGACAAGAAAACCTTGATATATTCATCATAAATAACATGATCAATTTTCTTCAACTCTTCCTTTGAAATCCAAGTGCTTTCAGTTGTTGGCTTCCCTAACCACTTGACAAGAAATCAACGATATTGGTGTCCACTTCGTGACCATGCTTCCTTCATATCAAGAATGTCCTCAATCACCTCTGTAGGTTTCTTTGGAATATGTTTTCTCCATTCCTTTTCTATAGACAACCCTAAATCATTATCAAAACCATGAAATTCAGATAAATCTGCCACATTAAAGATGGGACTGATTTGAAGTTCATCTGGTAACTCCACCACATAAGCATTAGAGCTTATTTTCTTTATGATTTTGCATGGGCCAATCTTCCTTGAAGCTAGCTTATGGTATGCTTCTTTTGGAAACCTCTCTCTTTTGAGATAAACCATCACTTGATCACCTTCAGCAAATTCTCTGAAATGGCAATGCTGATTTGCTGCTGCTTTGTACTGTTCATTGCTAGCTTCAATGGCAGCTCCTGCTTCATCATGTATGGGACGAATATGGTCTGCATATGCTGCCCCATCTTTGCTAACTCTAGCCTCTTCAAGTAAAGGAATCAGGTCTAAGACATGTTAAGGTTTGTGTCCATAAGCAGCCTTAAAAGGGGTCTTCTTGGTAGTGCGATTAATAGAATTATTGTAAGCAAATTTAGCTTGTGGCAGAATCATGTCCCAAGACTTCACATTTTCTCCTGCTAAGCAATGCAACAAATCTCCAAAGCTTTGATTAACAACTTTAGTTTGGTCGTCTGTTTGTGGATGACATGTGTTAGAATATTGCAGCTGTGTTCCCAGCTTTCTCCACAACGTTCGCCAAAAATGTCCCATGAATTTCATATCTCTGTCTGATAAAATGGAACTAGGAACTCTATGTAAACAAACTACCTCTTTGAAAAATAAACCTGCCACATGAGATGCATCTGCAGTCCTGAAACATGGAATGAAATACGCCATCTTAAAGAAGTAATCAACTACAACTAATATAGAGTTGAATCCCTTAGATGTCTTTGGAGGCCCAAGCACAAAATCCATGCTAAGATGAACCCAAGGGGAAGAAGCTATCGGTAATGGAGTATAGAGGCTAGTATTTTGCGAAGTTCCCTTAGCATATTGGCAAATTCTACACTTTTTAACTAGTCTGTCAACATCACGATTCATTCTTGGCCAATGATATCATTCGACTACCATAGCCAATGTCTTGTCCCTTCTGAAATGTTCCCCTAGACCACCTCCATGCAATTCTCTAATGATTTGTTCTCGAAGAGATCCTTCAGGTATACTCAATTGATTTCCAAGGAACAAAAATCCATCATGCATGAGAAATGGTTGAGGGGTTGTTGTTGAAGCTAAACATTGTAATTCTGCCATTATTTTGCTGAAAAAAGGATCATTCACATACTGATCCTTTAGTGATTCAAAGCCAATCACTTGGCTATGTAAAGTGGCCAATAAGTAAGATCTTCTGCTCAGTGCATCTGCCACCCTATTTGACTTGCCACTTTTGTATTTAATAGAGAAATTAAATTGTTGAAGAAATGAGCTCCATCCTGCATGTCGTGGAAGTAGCTTCTTTTGGGAATTTAAATGCCTGAGCGCCTCATGATCCATATAAACAATGAAATCTTGGTGCACTAAATAATGCTACCAGTGTTGTAAGGCACGAATTAGAGCATAATGCTCAAGATCATAGGCTGAATAACACTGATTGTGTTATATGAGCTTTTCACTGAAAAAGGCTACTGGTTTGCTCTCTTAACTGAGAACAGCCCCTATTCCCATGTGGGATGCATCACACTCAACAGCAAACAACTTGCTAAAATTTGGTAGAACAAGTATAGGAGCTTGTGTCATTGCTGTCTTAATATGCTCAAAAGCTTTTTCTGCCTTTTCTGTCCACATAAACTCAGTTATCTTGAGACAATTTGTGATAGGACCATAGTTATTAAAGGTGCGAGCATAGTTATGAAAGGCGTGAGGCGAGAGGCGGGCAGAAGGCCTATTTTTAAGGCAAAAGGTGAGGCGAGAGGCGGGCTGTCAAATGGTGAATGAGGCAATAATTTAAAAAATATATATATAATGCAAAAATTCCAAAAATATATTATAAATGCCAAAAAAATAAAATAACAAAAATACTAATAAATAAAAACAAAAGAAAAGAAAAATAGTAAAAATTAGAAAAGAGTAGCTAAAAGAAAAATATCAGAATAAAGAAGCAAAAAGAAAATATAACTAGGAAAAGAAAAGCAAAAAATAGGTAATAGAAATTAAAAAAGCAAAAAAAAAAAAGAAACAATTATATAAATTAGTATAAACAGCAAATTTTAAGTTTATTTAAAAAAAGCCCCATATAAAATAAATTAAAAAAGAAACAAAAACCATACAAAAAGTCAAGGTTGTTAGAGAGAATAAAAAAAATGAAGAAGAAGCAAAATTGTACTTGGCATGGTGACCGGTGGTGGCAAGTAGCCACAGCCACAACGAGAATAGGTGGTGGATAATAAGTGGACTAACGCTATATGCTAATATTTTTTTAAGTTAAAATTAGGGTCTTTTGTATAACAAAAAAATACCTTAGATATTTCATTTTAGTGAGATAGGCAAGGCAGCCCGCTTTAGGGCACCTTTTGTTTGGTGCCTGGCCTCAGTAGAATGAGGCACCAAGGGCTTGCTTTGCTCGCCTGGTCGCCTGAGGCGGGCAAGGCGAACACCTTTAATAACTATGAGTGATAGTCGAGAGGCAAGAGGCAGGAGAGAGGCCCATTTTTAAGGTGAGAGGTGAGGTGAGAGGTGGGCAACCAAAAGGCGAATGAGGTAATAATTTAAAATATATATATAAATATATATAGTGCAAAAATTCATTCATAACTCATAAAAAATACTAATCTAGAGTCAACTAACAATAGATAATCATATGTCATCCTCATCCCCACTCAATTATAATGCAAACTCATCATCTTCATGGCCACCATGAATGGGTTCACAATTTTCTTCATTATCTTCGACTTCATCAATAAGGTGTAAACGTGTGCTAGACGTGTTCCGGGTGCTTGTCCTCACCTTTCCTTTTTCTTTCCTAACATCACAACTTGGAGCTTTTGAAGTGGATGATCTCTTCTCTCTAGTAAAATATGCTGGCTCTTCAACTCCAGAAGCTCTAGCAACATCTCCCCATGTTAAGCCATCATCGAACATCTCATCATTATTTGTTTCACTCATCCATCCTCTTTGCCCACCAACTACTCATTACTATCGTCACTATCCTCCAAAGATATAGGATCAATCTCATCACAGAGTTTATAACATTGTCTCAATGCTCTATTATATTTCGCAAACACCAAGTCATTCATTTTAGCTTGAGCAAACCTCTTTCTCTTCTTGCTATAGACCTATCAATTTCATATACCATTGATAATTCAATATACTCAAAAAAATATTTCTATTTTTTATAATTTAAACTAAATAGAATAATGTGTGATTAAACTTACATGCTCAAAGAAGCTCCAATTTCTCTTAGTAAGGCTAAGAATTTTAATGGCTAAACTCCACAAATTTGTAGTCTCACTACCATAAGACCTCTACCAAACAACTGTGAAAATTGAATAAACCTTAGTACCTCACATTAATTATAAAGTAACATTGATAATTTCATATTCTAATTTTTAAGATATATTCAAAATTTCAATTTATGGTATTACCTAGTGATCCCGTAGTCCTCTGTCTCTTTGCTATATTATACCCAAAGAGGCTTTCATCATTTTTGTAACTTATTAATTCTTCATGAATTATATTTAGGGTATGTGTATTTGTAACCAATCTCTTAAGACATTTATAGAACCTAGATATAATTTTCTTATCACCATCATTATTTGGATTTGAATAGAAGAACTCTGGGTTCAAATAGTAGCCAAGTGCATGCAAAGGTTGATGAAGTTGATCTTCCTACTTCTTATTAATGATATCAAAATATTGGCTATATTTTTTCCTCATCACCACCAAAATTCTTTACAATAGCCTCTTTTGCTCTGTCCATAACCTCATAGATGTAACCTATAGGAGGTTTCTTCTCACCATCAACTAGCTAAAGAACTTTCACTAAAGGACTAGCAATTTTAAGGGCTTTAGTTGCTCTTCGCCAAAATGCAATAGATAGTACAATCTTGGTTGCTTGTATACCTTTTTGCTCTTTTGCCCATTTGCAACTGCTCCATACGTCTGAAACAAACATAGCTCTCAATCCTTTTTCTACCAAATTAAACTTTGAGAGCGTGAGAAATGCTGTTGCAAAATGGGTCACCATAGGCCTAACCAACTCTAAACTAGTAAATTTTCTCATCAAGTTTACTACACTGAGGTGACTATATATATAGCTATTCACTTGCATGGCCTTTGTAAAAATTGGACAAATGTCCCTATCTTTAAATATATCCCTCAAACATCCAGTCCAAATAATGTGTGGCACATGGAGTCCAATATAAAGTCAGATATTCGGCCATCAATAATTGTCCTACAAAGATAAAAAATGTAGAAAAATAATAAAAATAAAATATAAAAAGAGAAAAAAAATAAAATAAAATGATATGAATTATGATAAACATAAACTATTTAAATTTTAATAGCTCTTAAAGTCTTACCTGCTAGCTTCATATTTGAAGTATTATTTGTAACTACTTGAACAATATTTTTCCATCCAACTTCCTCTACAAAATTGTTCAACAGTTCAAACATTTCCTCCCCTGTCTTACTATACTCAGAAGCGTCAACCGATTTCATAAACATGCTTCCCTTAGGACAATTAATAAGAAAATTAATCAAAGTTTATTCCCTTTTGTCCTTCCACTCATCTGACAACATTGAGCAACCGTGTTTTTTCCATTCTTCTTTTTGGTCTTCCATTACCTGTTTCACTTGATCAACCTTCTTTTTCAGCAAAAGAACTCTTACCTCATGAAAACTAGGAGCTTTCAAACTAGGACCATGCTTTAAAATCTCATCAATCATCTCCTAAAAGCTATTGTAATTCATCGCATTAAAAGCAATCCCAGCATCATACATCCATCTTGCTATACCTGAATGTGCTCAATCTTTCAATACCTTCAATGCCTCCTCATTCACATCCTTTTGTTTCTTCATGTCTTTCGAAGTTGGTTGTTGGTCATGACTTACAAAAATATCCATTGGCCCTTTCATATTTACTTTTGCTTTTTTGTTCAATTGATAAGCTTCCCGAATCTCTATTTCATCATCATCATCTTCTTCACCAATACTTCTCAAGTATTCTTCTCGAGTTCTTTGTTGTGGAACTTGTTTTTCTAAAATAATTTGCTCTTTAGCTCTCTTCTTTGTGCCCATATAATTCTGAACTTCCTCCTTCACATCATCAAGGACTTTATCACATGGTGTCACATTAGGAAAATCTCCAACTATATGTTGTTTTGCCCTACATATTCCCTCAAAATATTTTTGATCACAAAAAATACATATAGTGTTATTTGTATTTTTTGGATTCTCCAACCTCACATATTTCCAACATGGGTTTTTTCTAGATGAAGCATGTCCGGACTGGAAGACGACATATTTACAAGTTGTAAATGTAAACTAATAAAGTTAAATTTTAGAATGAAGTATGAGTAAGACAAAACAAATGAAAAAAAAAATGCACAATTTTTTATCACAAAAAACAGCAAAAAAAAAAACCCAGCAAAATGGAAAAAAGAAAAGAAAAAACTGAACATAAAATGTTAAAAATATAAACATTATACAAGTTTTAAATGAAATTAGTAAAACCAAAAAAAAATTACAAAAAATATACTTAAAACAGTAAAAAGATAAATATAAACCAAATAATCACAGAAAATAGAAAAAAACTATAAATGATGATTTAAAATAAGTTAAATGAAGTTAAAAGCCCTAAAATTTTACATTTTTGTACATAAAATAGAAAATAGAAAAAAAAAAAAAGAAAATAGTACTTAAATCGGTGGTGGGCGGAGATTGGTGGTAGGGTTGGCAAACTAGTGGTGGACCAATGGCTGAAGAGTGATCTTGATGTTTGTGGGGAGTCGTGTGCAAATGGGTGGTGGGCCACTTTGCTTTTGTTTATTAGTTTAGCTAGGATTTTTTTATTTTAAGAAAATTTTCTTTCTTTTTTTTTGAAAAATCTAGCAAAATAAGATTTTTTTTCTTTTTTTCTTGTTTTTTTTAAAATCCCAGATTCAATGAGGTGGGCAAAGCACCCACCTCAGTGAAGCAAGCCAGGTGCAGCAAGGCGCCCGCCTAGGGGCACTTTGTTGTTAGCGCCTCGCCCAGCAAGGGTGAGGTGCCCAAGCTCTGCCTAGTCGCCTCAAGTAAGCCAGGCAAAATGCCTTTCATAACATTGTATAGGACCCATATTCGAACTAAAATTCTGAATAAACCATCTGTAAAACAATGCTAGTCCATGGAAGCTATGTACTTCTCTAATTGATTGGGGTGAAGGCCAATCAATTATAGCTTTTATTTTAGTAGGATCAGGCTTTAAGCCCTCAACTAAAACAACAAATCCCAAAAACACGATATCCTTGCTCAAGAAAGAACACTTCTTTAAGTTCACGTAAAGCTTTTCTCGATGAAGAACCTCCATTACTTATCTCAAATGGTTCAAGTGCTTAGATTTATTATGACTAAAGATTAGAACATCATCAAAGTAGAAAACAACAAATGAGTTGAGGAAGGGTCTCAATACCTCTGTCATTACTCGCATGAATGTGCTGGGTGCATTAGAGAGTCCAAATGGCATGACTAGCTCTTCATATAATCCATCTAGTGTCTTAAATGATGTCTTCCATTCATCCTCACTTTGAATTTGGATTTGAACACTTCTTAAATCTGGCTTTGAAAATATGGTTGATCCCATAAGGACATCTAGCATTTCTTCAAATTTTGGAATTAGGAAGCGATATTTCATAGTAATTTTGTTAATAGCACTATTGTCTATGCACATCCTCCATGAACTATCTTTTTTTGTTGTAAGCAGTGCTAGAACTGCACAAGGACTTGTACTAACTTGCACCAAATCCTTTGCAATCAAGTCTTCTACTTGGCGCCTTAGTTCGGCCCTTTGTTGTGGAGGAATATGATATACCGCCTAATTTGGTAAAGTTGCTCCAGAAATTAAGTCAATAACATGCTATACATCTCGCATTGGAGGCAACCTTTTTGGTAACTTTTCACTAAGGAGCTGTTCAAAATCTGTCTAAAGTTTCTTAATTTCAGGTGATAGTGAGGATTCTTCTTCTCTTTCAGTTTCAATAATTCTGCCCACTACCACAAGAATTACTCCACACTCCTTGCTTTCTTTTTCAAATCTGTCAATTTTGACAAAACAACTAGCTTTGCTGTTGCTAAGTTTCTGACTAGCTGATTCTTCCTTTAGAGGGTGAAGTGTGAAATTCTTTCCATCCTTTTGAAAGGTGTATGTATTTGCAGTAGTTAGATGCTTCATATTTCGATAATAAAGCCATGGTCTTCCCAAGAGAATGCAGCATACGTCCATTGGCACAATATCGCACCAAACTTTATCTTTGTAATCATCGCCAATTTGAAACTGCACTAAGCACCTTGAAGTAACAAGTACTTCATTACCTTTTTGGAACCAAGCAATCTTGTAAGGATGGGGATGTTTCTCTAGGAAGCTTCAGTTTCTCCATTGCTTCTTTGGATATTATATTTTCACGGCCACCATTGTCTATAATGACATTGCACACCTTCGCTTCACAAGTGACTCTAGTTCGAAATATGTTGTGCCTCCTCTAATCTTCATTCTCTTCAATCTTTGGTGTTGTCATTACACACCTCACAACCAAGCTTTTACCTTCCACTAGCAATAAATCAATGCCATCATCTCCGTCAAAGTATTCATCAAATATAGGTTTTCCTTCTGCCTCTTCTTGTTGGTCTTTTTCACCACCTTTGACGAAATTAACACGGCATTGAGGGTATGAATATGATACTTGACCTTGTTCTCCACAAGTAAAACAACAACTAGAAATATTATTGCTACTGTTGAAACTGTTGAAACTGTTTGGTCGTACTGGTTCTTTCCCTTTCAAAGGCTTTCTTTGTTCCCTCATTATTTTGTAGCCTGTTATTGGTGGGAACTTAGTGGCTATTTTGTGCTGCTAACTGAATATTCTTTCCTCCTTTAACTGCAGCTGAAATCCTTAGATTAGCCCCAACATTTATTCGACACCTTGGTCCTAAGCATGCCATCCTCTTCAACTTTAAGGGCAAATTGAAAGGCATCTTCAAGGTTAGATATGCGAGCTTCAAGGCTGATTTCATCTTGGATTGAAAAGTTTAATCCCAACAAATAGCGAGCTGCTTGTTGCTCATTAGTTTCATTTAATCTAACCCTTATTGAAAGGTTGTAAAATTCTATTGTATATTCTTCCACACTACGGTCTCGTTGTTTCAGCAAATTAAATCTCCTATACAAATCTGTCATGTAATCAGCCGGGAGAAATTGCTTTCTTAGTTTTACCTTCATTAATTCCCATGTCTGGATCTTTGCTTTGCTTTGCCTTTCATGTTGCTTCTCTAATTGCTTTCTTAATTTTACCTTCATTAGTTCCCATGTCTGGATCTTTGCATTGCCTTGCCTTTCATGTTGCTTCTCTAATTGCTTTCTTAGTTTTACCTTCATTAGTTCCCATGTCTGGATCTTTGCCTTGCCTTGCCTTTCATGTTGCTTCTCTAACCTCTTCCACCATTTGAAAGCAATTCCCTTCAATTTCAGCTTCACAAACAGCTCCTTTCTTTCTTCACTTATTAGTTTCCATTCAAAAATATGCCTCCAAAGAGGTCTTCAGCATGCATCTTTCCATGAAAATCTGCAATGTCAGCAAGTATTCCAAAGTTCAAATTAAGAGCTCTTGCCAACTGTTCCTTGAGCCTACCGGGCTGATCACGGTTCATGGGACCGTGGAAAGGGTTAATTTGTTCTTCATCTTTTTCAAACTCCATTTAAAGATTCATAATCTCCTTCTTGAAGTTCATTTTGAACTTCAGGCTGCTGTTTGCGTAGTTTCTGCACCTCTTGCACAAGTTGTCCAATCATTCTTCAAATCTCAGCGAACTCTTGTGCTTGGTTAGGTCTAGGAATTCTTCCTCTACGTGCTGCCATAATTATGACAGATTTTTGGTGAGTTGAACCTGGGCTCTGATACCAAATTGATGTAGAGTTAGAGCGTCTAGGTAGTGTTACCAAGTACTAAGGGGGTTGAGAAACTAGGAAGAATAAATTTCGGCTAAACAGCTGATTTTCTGGCGTTAAAACCCAGTAAAGCAGAATATTTTACTGAAGAGATAGGAATAATTTTTTCTCCTTCATACAAACCTCAAAGCCTGGCTAATATAGTGCAGGCTAAGACCTTTTATCTTCCCTTAGTCAAAGCTATAATTAATAACTTAAACTCCCTAAACACCACTTAATAGAAGGTGAGTTACAAGAAAACAACTTCCCACGCAAATAATATTGGAAATAAGAAACAAGACTTTAACTAGAAAACAAAGAAACTAAATTATGACCAGAATTGTAATTTTAAAATTATTTCTTTTTCTGATGCTCCTGCATCATAGTTAGAATAAATCTCAAAGATGTAGTGATGTACAAAATATATGAATACCGAGAATTATAACAATAGAGTGATGGGTTTCAGACATGGTAGTGACATAGAGCTCTGACTTAAAAGAAAACCAACTGAATCCACAACTTCCCTTGTCAGGCAATGAGTACTTGGGCAGTCAATGCCAGGTCCTTCTAGTCAACTTGTAATACAATATCTCATGTCCAGTCTAGCAGCACACACAAATTAATGCTTGGTGCCAAAAAAATACACAAGCTCATACTTATGATAACATACAAACTTTCTGCACACCATCTCAGGCGAAGTTTCAACATCTGGTTCTTAAAGTTCTATAGAAAAAATAGGAGTAAAAGAATTGCCTTAAGTGGATATATCCTTTTTAATTTTTAAGACAAATCTTTGGCTATTTGCCTTTTTTTCATCTCTCTCTTCTTCTCTCTGAGTTATTTATGAGGAATTATTTTAGCTTCTATCATTAAGTGAATTTTAGTCCTCATTATAGAGGCTTAGCACTAGCCTTTGTTATGTGAT